>CM060950.1:156057550-156135050 GCA_030765055.1 Mantis religiosa | reverse complement strand
GAGTTAGGTCACCGATCGTACCAATTCAAGGAAGCAGCTAACCGGCAAGTCGATTGCCTGAACTGTGGCGAGAAAGACCATCATGCGAAGGATTGTATGAACACTCCGTTCTGCCTTAAATGCAAGAAAGTGGGACATAGATTTGTTCAAATGAAATGCCCTGTGTTCCGGAAGCTGGTGTTCGCTGCTCGAGCCAGAAAGTTGTGTCCACGTGATGCATCCACACCGTATTCATCTACTTCAGGCTAATTAAAGGCGGTCTAATGCTTGTTATGATATGGCGCAAGCTATGGCCGTAAGCCGAGAAGTAGATGTGATAGTTGCTTGCGAACCTAACAAAAGGCGGGTGTCTGCTGGTGGTTGGCTCACGGATAAACGGTGTGACGTCACGGTGTAAGCAACTGGAGGTCCTGAAGTATCAAGCGGAGGCAGGCTACATCTGTGTGTATTTCCGGTACTGCCATCTATTCTGTTGTTATATTTCTCCAAACATTTCTTTGGATGATTTCAAGAGCGATGTCGATCATTTCATGAGGGTCTGTAGCAGCACGGAGGGGAATATATTCTACTGGATGACATTAATAGCAAATCGTCACAATGGGGATCGCCGATTACTGATCGTAGGGGCGCCTATAGGACAGAGTGGATGGCCACCCTGGATATTTTAGTCCATAATACACACACTGTTCCTACTTTTGCCAGAGATACCGCTGAGTCCTTCATGACGTCACGTGCTCGACGCAGGATATAGCAGCTAGAATTGCGGACTGGCAGGTTTTGGAAGATAAATCCCTCAGCGATCACCGGTTCATCTATTGTGAAATTAAGGGGACTCTCTATCGCAAACGGATTCATGTGGAGAAGCGGAAAGTTTACTATGACTGGGATGATTTTAGAACCATACTTGAATGGCAGTCACCGGCCATTGATGGCCATGCTGCAGATGGCAGTGCCGAATCCTTGACTCGAATCTTAAAGAACGCCTGTGAGCTAAGCCAGATAAAGCGGTATAAAGCACGCAAACATCGAGTACCATATTGGTGGAATAATGAGATTGAGGTACAACGAGATCTTTGTACTCAGAAGCCGAGAATCCGGACTCGCCTCCGTCGAAGACACCTGGGTTCCGAAGAGATGAAGACAGCGATGGAGGCCTATAAGCGATGCAGAAAGAAGTTAAACCACCTCACATTTCATTCTGAATGTAACAGCTGGAAAAATATCTGTGATGAGCTGAACAATGGCATTTGGGGTGCTGGCTATAAGATCGTCAGTAGGAGATTGATAAATCAACTACCTGTGAATCTGAGCCCCGCCCGGAAAAAAAGAGATAGAACTGCCTTATTTCCTTTTCGAGAGGATGCCTTGGAAGTAGGAGGTCAGAGTATGGCTGTAGAACTCTTTACTATGGGAGAACTAACCACGGTGGTCAATAAAATGCAGACAGGTAAGGCACCTGGCATTGATGGTATAACCCCAGCAATAGTCAAAGCCACAGTTAAATTAATGCTCTATTGGATTTTGGAGGTGCTGAACACACTCTTAGTGCAGCAAGATTTCCCAGATATCTGGAAGTGTGCTAAGATCGTCTTCCTCCTGAATGGAGGGAAATCGCCATTTGAGGCGTCTGCATATAGGCGACTATGTCTGTTGAGCGCTCTCAGTAAGTTGTTTGAAGGACTGCTGACACTCAGATTGGAAAGGGAGATCTTGGCCAGCGGTGGCTTCTCCGATAAGCAATACGGATTCCGGAAAGGCCGCTCTACTGTATAGGATATTGCGGCTGTACTGCGAATTAGAGACGATTTGAGAGTAAAATGGGCCGCTTTACTCAACTTAGATGTACGCAACGCGTTTAATACCGCCTCATGGAGCCTTATCCTCCAGTGTCTTAGACACAGAAACATTTTTCCATACCTATTAAATATACTGATATCTTATTTCCATGTAAGGACGATACTCATTGATAAGCATTATTTTCCTATCACGGCCGGTGTGCCTCAGGATTCCATTATTGGGTCCACTTTGAGGAACATCCTGTATGATGGGGTTCTCAGGTTGCAGCTTTCTAAAGGTGTACACCAAGTTGCGTTTGCGGATGACTTGGCACTACTTGTTGGTGCGAAGGACGACCAGGATTTAGTCTATCGCACTAATGAATCACTGCGACGTATTGATAGGTGGATGACCTATCACAGAAAACTGAAGCAGTCATTCTGAAAGGTCCTAGGCAGGGTGAACACATTTCCTTTATGCTAAGGCAAACACTGATAGTACCACAAAAGGTTATCAGATGCTTGGTAGTCATGCTGAATGAACACCTCACCTTTGGCGAGCACATTAAAACTGTGAACAAGAAAGTGGAAGAAAAGGCATCCTAACTTGCCCGACTCATGCCAAATGTTGGTGATCTACGGTCCATGAAGCGCCAAGTGTGGTGTGGTGTAGTACATTCTATTATGCTCTATGCCGCACCAATCTGGTACAGTGCACTCAAGAGGAAGAAATACGCCACAATGATGGAACGTGAGCAACGAGAAGTGCTCCTGCGCTCGATTGGTGCCTATAGAACTGCCTCCAATAGGGCATTACAGGTTGTGAGTGTGGACCTCCCAAATGACCTGGTCAAAGAACGCTGGCTACTTAGAGACATGAGTACCTGTCAATCTCTTGACGTTAAAAACCTGATCACAGACCACCTCATCGGGCAATGGCAAGTGCGATGGACGGAAACCACCATAGTAGGCCAATGGACTAAACGTTGATACCAGACATGCGCCCATGGTTGCGCTGCAAACATACGAACTTGGATAATTTCCTTACGCAGATTCTGACAGGGCATGGCGATTTAAGAATTACGCCTTTCGCATGGGCAAAAGCGATTCCACCACCTGCGACTATTGTACCTCCGAGGATTCTGCTGATCATACCTTTTTTATATGCCCGCGATGGGAAGGCCTGCGAAGGGAGGCGTACGGCAATCTAAATGCAGTGTTGACACCTGAGAACATGAGAACCTAAGCACCATCATGATGCGGAGCAAACAAACCTGGGATATAGTGCTACAATTGGCCAGAGCTATCATGCCTACTAAGGAGTGATCCGAAAGGATGATGCCCTAAGTAATTCTACTACCCCCTCGCAGATTGATGTACAGCATATTTTAAAACTAAGAAGGTGACCTAAATTATAGCTGCCATACTGAATAGATGCAATAATTGCAGTTTCAGTATGGTGTGCTGTGATAGTAAGTTTTTTTTTTTAGTTGGTAGAAATCCAACTCACCACGCATAGTGGTGTCCAAGAGGATTTTCCCTTACTATAAAAAACCACCACCACCAGCTCGCCTTCTGAATGTTCCGGCAAGTCATCTCGTGCACGTCGTGGAGGTGGTCCAGCAGGTTCTCCAAATACTCGGACGCTAGCTGTTTCGCTTCCGTGGGGCTTCCAAAAGCCAGGTCACAAGGGAGGCGTAACACTCGGCCCAATATTAAGCTGGTTGGCGTCATCCCCGTGGTGTCGTCTGTTGACGAGCGGCATGCAAGCAGGAACCTTGACGTCCCGCTCTCGCTAATGGCTGGCCACGACCTTCCTCAGGTGTTCCTCTAAGGTCTTGATGTACCTTTCGACGGTGCCATCCGACTGGGGATGTAGAGGCGTCCTGCGTGTCTTGTTCACCCCAAGCTTTTGTAGTGCCTTCTTCATTAGGTTGGAACCAAAATTGGTAGCCCGGTCACTGTGCAGCTCTAACGGCACCCCAAATCGGCAGAACACTTGCTCCACGAGGCAGTCTGTGATTGTCTTTGCCTCTTGGTTCGATATGGCATACACCATCGGCCACTTGGTGAGGTAATCTAATACCACCATGAGGTACTTGCCCCGGTTGGACACTGGGAATGGTCCAGCTACGTCGACAAGCGATCTGTTCGAATGGCGCTCCAACGTTGTTTTGTTGCACGCGACCACGGCTCCTAGTGTGGGGGCCGCGTCTCGCCGCACACACGTGCCATTGACGGCACAATCTCTCAGCGTCTGCTCGGAGCCTCAGCCAGTAGTAGCGCTGCTGAAGTTTGTCAATCGTTCGGTTCGCACACAGGTGTCCTCCTGATGTACCGGCGTGCACTTCCTTCAAGCCTTCTGGGACCTTACTCCGGGAAGTACCAGCTGTTCTCTCTGCGTCTTCCCATTGGGTGATTCCCATACCCGGAACAGCACGCACTCTCTTAGTCTTAAAGGAGTCCATTGGACCCAGGACGATTTGTAGGTGGCGCTCCTCGGTGCGATGTCCTCCCAGGTTGGTGTTGTCCCTGCCTCCACTTCCCTCAGAAGTGACCCTAAGTCTGCTTCCGTCAGCTGCTCCCTCCTCAGGCCTGCGCTATCCCTGTCGTCCTCAGGCACTGCCAGGACTACTCGGACTGCTGTGGCACGCTCCCTCTCTTCCACTCTTGTGCATTGGCCGCACTATTCTGGACAGGGTCCTCGGGACATAGCGTCTGCCTAACCGTGGCCCTTCCCTCTGCGACGTTCCGAGGTGAAGTCGTACTCCTGCAGCCACTGGGCCCATCGTGCTGTCTGGCCTTCCAGTTTCTTAAAGCTCGATAGCCAGGTTAGGGGGGAATGGTCACTCCTCAGGTGGAATGGCTGACCGTTCAGTTACTTTTGGAAGTGCTCCAAGGTCTTTACTACCGCTAGTAACTCTCGTCGGCTGACGCAGTAGTTCTTCTCTACCTTGGATAATGGCCGTCCTGGATCTGCGATAGGACGCCTCCAATGCACTAGTCGCTGGCATCGGTGTTCACAATGCAGGCGCCACCTGCTTGTGGAAAACCCAAAATTGGAGCACTACACAGGGACTTCTTCAGTTGCTGGAAAGCATCTTCGGCGTCCTCCGTCCATACATAAGACCGGTGTTTCTCTGTCAGGTGGGTGAGGGGTTTGCCGATATTAGAGAACCCCTTTATGAAGCGTCGGTAATAACTTCACAGCCCAAGGAAACTGCGTCGCTCTTTCTTATCCTTTGGTCGAGGCAATATCTTACAGCCTGTGTCTTCTCCGGGGTTGTGGTCACTCCGGTTGCCTACGATATGTGGCTTGAGTAGTTCACTTCCTTGCGGAAGACCTGGCACTTCTTCGCGTTCAGCTTCAGGTTGGTCGCCTGCAGCCTATGTAGCACCGTACTCAGATCCTCGAGATGCACTTCAAAAGTCTTACCGAAGATGTTGATGTCGTCCAGGTATAGCAGGCATCACTGACCCCATGACACGTTGGAAGGTAGCTGGTACGTTGCGGAGGCCAAAGGGTATAACTGCGAGTTGCCAAAGCCCTTGGCCTGTCAAGAATAAGATATTCTTCTTGTCGCTTGGGTCTAGTGCTGCCTGCCAGTAGCCTGACTTCAAGTTCAGGGTCAAGTACCCCTATGCAGCAGCTAGCGTGTCCAGGGTGAAGTCAATCCGGGGTAAGGGGAAACAGTCTTACCGGGTGACAGCGTTCAACTTCCTGTAGTCTACGCAGAAGCGCAGCTCACAGTTCTTCTTTGTCACCACGACTACAGGGAAAAACCAAGGGCTGTCAGACTCTCAGTCACTCCCCTGGATCTCATGTCCACTAGCATGTCTCGGACCACCCCTTGCTTCGCCAGCGGAACGCGTCTAGGTGGTTGCCGAATAGGCCGATGGGTGTCATTGCGGTGGAGCACTTTATCCGTGCGGCCGTAGTCACTATCACCTTGGCTGAAGACGCACTGGTATCGTCTCAGCAGTTGTAGAACCTTTTCCAGCTGTTTTGCGGTAAGGTGGTCAGCCGTCCTTTCCAGTAAGCCTTCTAGCCGGGGCCCCAGGTGATGCGTCGGTACCGGCTCCTCTGTCTTGCCGATTGCTGTTACGCTCACCATCGGCTCGCACGTTCCTAAATCCGTCCCGGCCTTGACCTCGTGATCGGTGTCCGTTGGATTTAGCAGTCTTACTTGCACCTCCTCTCGGCACGGCAAAAATGCCCTGGCTACACATAGTCCGCGTACAGGCGTCATCTGGTACAGTATCATGTTCCTGGTTCTCTGACCTTCCAGTCGCTCCGTCACCACCACCTCGTCCCTCGCGGAGAAAACCACGTCTTCGCTCAAGACGACCCTGTATGTTCCAAGGCGCTCTTCGGGTTGACGGAGTATAACCTCTTCTCCATTGAGCCGCAGGACCTTCCTGCCGTCGCCTGGTGGCTCCTGAGGGAATTCAGTCCCAGAATCACCTCCTCAGCCACCTTCGCGACGAACACCCACAGACGCACGGCACTCCGTCCCAAAGTCAGCTTCAGCAGTCTTCTTCTCCACAAGCAAGTTGGTGCCCGATGCTGTCATCAGCTGGTATGGTTGCCTCGGCTTCCTCGACGGCAAACACTTGGCTATATTAGGTCTGATGACGTTCACGGCTGCCCCGGTGTCCACCAGCACGCGGAACGGCTTCCCTCTCAAACAACCGTCCGCGAATATGCTGTCATCCATCCGGCGGCAGACGGCGCGCAGTGCCACTCCAAGGGATGGTGGTGATGGCGCCGACGTATGACTCACTACGACGGCCCTTACTCGTTTCCCGGCTGCTCTTCCTGGTATGGGCAGTCTCTCTCTAGATGTCCCGGCTGTGCACATCCCCAACACAGGTCACTAGGTCTTCGCCGGCGTCCCTCGGCTGGTCTTCTGTCTCCGGTGTAGCAAACACTCCTCGTTCTCGACGTCGGGGTAGCCGTCATCTTGGCCGCCTCCATCATCAATGCTGCCATCATCGCTTCGTGGATGGTTGTGTAGCCTTCGAGCATTAGGCGCTGACGTATCTCGGTGTCTCGTACCCCGTCGACAAAGACATAGGATGCTTTCCGGGATACAAACTCCAGAGGAAGTTCAACCAAGGCATTGCTGGCCAGCTACTCAATTGCCAAGGTGAATTCCAGTAGCTTCTCCCCTGGCTGTTCCGACCTTGTCTTCAGCTGACTGCGGTAGGCTTCGGCTAGGCGGTGGTTCCCGAAACGGTTCTCCAGGGCCTCCCAGATATCCTTGGGAACCGTCGCTGTCTGGACCGCGTTTAGGTCTTCCGCGGCCTGTCCCTGGAGGCTGGCTATTAGCTGTGTGGCCTCTTCCTCCGGTGACCACTTGTTGTGCCTGGCCACCATGTCGAACTGGCAGCGGAAGACTTCAAGCGTTTACGCGCCGTCGTATTTTGGAGGTTTGACGCGCGCCGATGTTTTTTCGCGTCCCGGCACGTCGGCCTTCAAATCCTTCAACCTCCTGCCAACGACGTCCTCCATCATTGCGTTCAGGGACTTGGCGCTGCTGTCGGCCTTTCCTTCCAGGTCGTTAACGCGGCTCGCCCGGTCTTCGACGCGCTCACCAAGCTCCGTGACGTCCTCCTTTACGTCGGCCAACTGCTCTTAAAATTTAGCGACGAGGACCTCGTTTGCCGCCTTAAATTCCGTGGTCAATTCGGTCTTCATTTCCTTCAGTTTCGCGGCCAGGTTGTTATTTGCCGCCTCCGTCTTCGCTGTTAAATTGTTCTTCTCCATAATCTTTTCCAATGCCGATTCCATGGCAATGTTGCCACTCCTGACGGCAGTTGTGACTTTCTGGTTTCGTAAAATTAAAAGTGCAATTTCACAAACTCAAAATGTTCTTTATTTCCAGCGAATTGCAGTCAGAACACTTGCCGATTACATACAATTACGTGGCGCACGCAATTGCAATCCACCAGTTCGTCTGTCACAGGTCCACTCTACAGTCACAATTACGTACAGCTCCTCTGATATATGTATACGTCTTCCAGTCCGTTCGCTAGCACTGCGCTCTTCACGGCTGCTCGCCAAGAACTGAACTGACTCTTCCACTGCATTTCTTTTATAAGAAGATCGCTGTTTCTGGAATCTTCGCCGCTCGGAACATCAACCCGACTGTTCCAGACGTCTGTGGGACGGTAAAGAGACTCGTGCCGCTCTTCTAACCATCCCCATAGTGCGCGCTACACAGATAAATGGGTAGGCGTGGACTAAATCCTTTCCGTCTGGTCCTACCTGCCAGCTGGTTCTTTCGGGAATTCCGATGTTCGGGTGACAGTATGTTGTCAACTGACATTTCGAGTAAGTTCTGAAGTCTGGAAGTTTATTTTCATCATGTCAGATTTGGTTCAAAGGAGTTATTGTTACTGTTTTAATCCGTTAAAACTAGTTAACCACAGAGTAGGACATAAAAGGTTAAGGCCAGTAACCTCGGCAAAGCTCATTAAACTCCAACTGGAAGACGTAAACCTATCTCGCAATTTGAAAGTGTGTGACAATTGTCGCAAGACATGTGAGTTATGTGTACCAATTACAAGTGAAAGTGCAATACTAGAAGAATATGAAAATACAGATAGAGGTAGTTTTTCTCATCCTCCAGTGATGTAGTAAGTATGGACACAAAAACGCAGCAAGAAAACTGAATGAGAGTTTAGTGGCAATAGGAGAATCTCATATCAGAAGGTATTTTGGAGCTAGTCATGGCCTCCTAAACCTAATATGGTTACCTTTGTTTTCTTTAAAGTTACACAATGATGTCTTTATTAATTGTGGCATTATTTATGGATTTTGTAACTGTTTATATGGGTTTCTGTTAGACTGTGGGACAGTTTCAAAGTAGCACTCATGTTACTTTTGATTCCCAAATATTTTAAAACGAATCTGCAGATAAACGGTAGATCGTAGGTTACTGAAGTCGAAATAATACCACACCAACGCGCTTAGTAAATCATAGCCAGGTTGGCCGAGTGGTCTAAGGCGCCAGACTTAAGTTCTGGTTCCCAGTGGGAGCACGGGTTCGAACCCCGTACCTGGCATAACATTTTATTCCCGTTTTTTCGGGAGCCACGGCCTTTTGATTGCTTCATTCCTCCAAATTAAGACGATTACAACACATTAGATTGATTTCAGAAATGGCGTACCTAAGAGTGATCATTATAGCAATGTGGAGAAGTAAGGAATTTATTGGTTACTTGCTCGGTAATATGTATTTCAATAAAATAGATGTCAAAGCACAAAATTCAGAGAGTGCATAACTATATTCATTCACAGCGATATTCACACCAAAACACGTTGTTAGGTACTGAGGCTCGTAAGATGATTAACGTCATCCTGGAACAGGCGTAATGGTGCGCTACGAACAGAGTTAATTCGTACTGCACCGTTACGCGTGTTGCAGTTACGAACAGGGCTAACTTGGAAAAACTGGGTGGGCACGCAACGAAAACTTTCGGGCTGGGGACAGCCTGCCACTACCTCGTCGTCGTCGTTGTAGGTAATTTGGCAAACCTGCTGCAGCAATCTCAAGAGAATGATAATCGGGCTTCCTTGTGGGACACAGAACATGAGTCTGGCGTCTTAAACCAATCGGCATATCTGACTTTTAAGCAAAGTCTTCAATATGTTGCACCTGAAGGCCCCCTATTTAGAATAATCATGGAGAAAATAAAAGCATTTGCTAAGTACGGGTTTCAAATATCCCATTTGGTAACCAGAACTTAAGAGTGGTGCCATAGACTACTCGGCCAACCTGACTCCGAGAAGCTACATTACTTTTTAGGTTTAAGGTTGAGAGTTAAAGCAAGGATAGCTTGTCAATGGGAGCCGTGTGATACTTTGGTAATACTCATTGTTAGATAAATTCGGTTTCCTCACCCTTGATTGAGGGCCACATGTTTAAATACACTTTAATTTTGATTTTAATAGCGACTTTAATAGCGAATAGCAACTGGGCCGAGAAGATGTACAAATTAACAACGAAAACGGCAAACAACAACTTGGCAGCGGAACTGCAAGAAATAGAGACGGCGAATAGCAACCTCGCTGCGAAAACGGAGGCGGCAAATAACAACCTGGCTGCAAAGCTGGAAGAAATGAAGACGGCTAACGATAACCTCACGGAGAAGAAGAAAAAAAGAAAATGGAAGAAATGAAGGTTGCCAACGAGGCCTTCGCCGCCAAATTTGAGGAACAGTTGGCCGGCGTGAAGAAGGACGTCACGGGGTTCGGCAAGCAGATCGGCCAAGTGGGCGAGCGCTTCGAAGACCTGGCCACCCGCGTTAATGAGCTGGAAGGAAAGGCCGACCCTGAACACAATGGTGGAGGACGTCGTCGGCAGGAGTTGAAGGATTTGAAGGCCGACACGACGGGACGCGACACATCATCGGCGCGCGACATAACCCCAAAAGACGACGGCGCGTCAACGTTCGAGGTATTCCGCAGCCAGTTCGACACGGTGGCTAGGCACAAGTGGTCACTGAAAGAAGAGGCCGCACCTAATAGCCAGCCTCCAGGGATGGCCGCGAAGTCCTAAACGTGGTCCAGACAGCGGCGTCACACAAGGATATCTGGGAGGCCCTGAAGAATCGTTTCGCGAACCACCGTTAGACGAAACCTACCGCAGTCAGCTGAAGACAAGGTCGCAACAACCAGGGGAAACGCTGCAGGAGTTCGCCCTGACGATTGAGCAGCCGGCTAGCAATGCCTTGGTTGAACTTCCACCGGAGTTCGTATCCCGGGAAGCCGCCTACGCCTTTGTCGATGGGGTATGAGACACCCAGATACGTCAGCGTCTAATGCTCAGCGACTACACACGAGGCACTGACGGCAGCATTGAGGATTTAGGCGGCCAAGGTGACGGCTACCCCGACGTCGAGAACGCGGAGTGTCCGCTACACCGGAGATAGGCGACCAGCCGAGGGACGCCCGCGAAGACCTAGTGGCCTGTGTTGGGGATGTGGACAGCCGGGACACCGAGATAGAGACTGCCGACACCAGGAAGAGCAGACGGAAGAACGAGTAAAGCCCGGCTGGTGAGGAGCACGTCAGCGCCATCCACACCATCTCCACGAGTGACACTGCGCGCCGTCAGCTGGCGGATGGATGACAGCCTCATCGCGGACGGTTGGGTGAGAGGTAAGCCGTGCCGCGTGCTGGTGTACACCGGGGCAGCCGTGACCGTCATCAGAACTGACATCGCCAAGGGTTTTCCGTCAAGGAAGCCGAGCCGAACATATCTGCTGATGACGGCATCGAGCGAACCTTGCCTGTGGAGAAGGAGGCTCTGCTAAAGCTGACCTTGGGACAGAGTGCCGTGCGTTTGTGGGTGTTCGTCGCGAAGATGGCTGAAGAGGTGATTCTGGGACTGAATGGCCTTAGGAGCTACGAGCCGACGGTCGACGTCGGCAGGAAGGTTCTGAGGCTCAACGGGGCAGAGGTTATACTCCGTCAACCCGAAGAACGCTCTGGAATCTACAGGGTCCTCTTGAGTGAAGACGTGGTTGTCCCCGCGAGGAGCGAGGTAGTGGTGACGGCGCGACTGGAAGGCCAAAGAACCAGGAACATGATGCTGGACTAGAAGACGCCTGTACATGGACCATGTGTAGCCAGGCATTGCTGCCGTGCCGAGAAGAGGTGCCAATCAGACTGCTAAATCGACGGACACCTATCACGGCGTCAAGGCCGGGACGGAGTTGGGAACGTGCAGGCCCGTGGTAAGCGCAACACCAAACGAAAAGAGACAGGAGCCGGTGCCGACGCAACACCTGGGGCCCTGGCTAGAAGGCTTACTGGAGAGGGCGGCCGACCACCTGACCGCAGAACAGCTGGAGAAGGTTCGACAACTGCTGAGACGATACCAGCGCGTCTTCAGCCAAGGTGATAGTGACTACGGCCGCACGGACAAAGTGCTTCACCACACTTGTTGCCCAGCCTAATCGGCAACAAACTAGACGCGTCCGCTGGCGAAGCAAGGGGCGGTACTTGACATGCTTAAGGACATGAGATCCAGGGGAGGGATTGAAGAGTCTGACAGCCCTTGGTGTTCCCCTGTAGTCTTGGTGCCAAAGAGGACCGGCCAGCTGCACTTCTGCGTAGACTGCAGGAAGTTGAACGCTGTCACCCAGAAGGATTGGTTGCTCTTATCCCGGATTGACAACACCCTGGACACGCTAGCTGGTGCACAGTGGTTCTCGACCCTGGACCTGAAGTCCGGCTAGTGGCAGGTAGCTCTAGATCCAAGAGACAAGGAGAAGACCGCATTCTCGATAGGCCAAAGGGATTTGGCAGTTAACAGTTATGCCCTTTGGCCTCTGCAACGCACCAGCTACCTTCCAACGCCTCATGGAGTCAGTGATGAGAGGACTGACTTACGGCGCCTGCCTACTATACCTGGACGGCATCATCATCGTCGGCAAGACTTTTGAAAGCCACCTCGAGGATCTGAGTAAGGTGCTACAGAGACTGCAGGCGACAAACTTGAAGCTAAACGTGCAGAAGTGCCAGCTCTTCCGCAAGGAGGTCAACTACTTGAGCCACATAGTTTCAGAAACCGGAGTGGCCACAGTCCCGGAGAAGACACAGGCTGTGAGAAATTGGCCTCGCCCAAAGCATAAGAAAGATTTGCGCAGTTTCCTTGGGCTATGCAGTTATTACCGACGATTCATAAAGGGGTTCTCGAACATCGCCAAGCCCCTCATCCGCCTGACAGAGGTACACCGACGTTTTGTGTGGACGGACGATGCCGAAGACGCTTTCCAGCACCTGACGAAGACCCTGTGCAGTGCTCCAATTCTGGGATTTCCACAACCAGGCGGCGCTTTCATTGTGGGCACTGACGCCAGCGACCACTGTATTGGAGGCGTCCTATCCCAAGTCCAGGGCGGCCAAGAGTGGGTGATAACCTACTACAGCAAGACGCTATCCAAGGCAGAGAAGAACTAATGTGTCACCTGGCGAGAATTACTGGCGATAGTACAGAACTTAAGAGCACTTCCACAAGTATCTGTACGGTCAGCAATTCCACCTGAGGACATACCATTCCGCCCTAACCTGGCTATTGAGCTTTAAGAACCTGGAAGACCAGAGAGCACGTTGGGTCCAGAGGCTGCAGGTATACGACTTCACCTCGGAACATCGCAAAGCAAAGAGCCACGGTAAAGCAGACGCTATGTCCCGAAGACCCTGTCCAGAAGAGTGCGGTCAGTGTACAAGAGTGCAAGAGAAGGAGCGTGCCGCAACAGTCCGAATATTTACGGCAGTTCCTGTAGATGAATGGGATAGCGCAAGCCTGAGCAGGGAGTAGCTAGCGGACGCAGACTTGTGGCCACGCTTGAGGGAAATAGAGGCAGGGACAAGACCAACCTGGGAGGATATTGCACCGAGGAGCGCCACCTACAAGTCGTACTGGGCCCAATGGTACCCGCTGAAGATCAGAGAGGGCGTGCTGTTCCGGGTGAGTTCAGAGGATCCACACCCATTAGTCCTGAACCCGTAGGTCCGAGGAACCGGGCCTCCTTCAACCGGGGAGTTATTCGAGCTTTCCGAAGGGCGCTCGGCGTCCTCCGTGTCGCTTTCCATAGGGCAAGACCTTGTTTCCTAACAAGCCCCCCCCCATCTGGTCCTAGGGACTCAAGACGGGATGGAAGTGGATACGCCACTTACGCGCGCCAACACTCAAGGTGATGACTACCGATATGACCTCGCTGTTCCGGGTATGGGAATCACCCGATGGGAAGACGCAGAGAGAACAGTTGGTACTTCCCCGGAGTTAGGTTCCGGAAGTCTTGGAGGAAGTGCACGCCGGTACTTCAGGAGGACACCTGGGGGTGAACCGAACGATTTACAGCGACAGCGCTTATACTGGCTGAGGCTCGAGCTGACGCTCAGAGATTATGCCGTCAATGTCATGTGTGCGCGGCGATTCGGTGACCCCAGACTAGGAGCCGGGATCGCATGCAGCAGTACAACTTCGGAGCGCCATTCGCACGGATTGCTGCCGACATAGCGGGATCATTCCCAATGTCCGACCGAGGCAACAAGTATCTGATGGAAGTCGTGGACTATTTCACCAAGTGGCCAGAGGTGTATACGATCCCGAACCAAGAGGCAAAGACAATCACCCCCTCTTGACAATCATCACACTCGTGGAGCAAATGTTCGGCCAATTTGGGGTGCCGTTAGATTTGCACAGTGATCAGGGTACCAATTTTGAGTTCAAGCTAATGAAGGAGGCACTACAAAGGCTTGGGTTGAACAAGACACGCACGACGCCTCTACATCCCCAGTCGGATGGCATGGTCAAAAGATACATCACGACCTTAGAGGAACACATAAGGAAGGTCGTGGCCAGCCATCAGCGAGACTGGGACGCCAAGGTGCCACTGTTCTTGCTGGCCTATCGCTCGTCAACACACGACTCCACGGGGATGACTCCTGCCAGCTTAATGTTCGGCCGAGAGTTACGCCTCCCTTGTGACCTGGCTTTGGGAAGCCTTCCGGAAGCTAAACAGCCAGCGACCGAGTATGTGGAGAATCTGTTGGACCACCTCCACGACATGCACGAGATGGCTCTCTAGAACATCCAGAAGGCGAGCGACCGCATGAAGACCCGATACGACAGGCAAGCCAACAGCCAAGGGTTCCAGCTAGGTGACCTGATCTGGTTGTACCGCCCTACCCGAACCTAGGGACGCTGCCCGAAGCTTCAGCAGCCATGGCAAGGACCGTACCGGATGGTGAAGAGGATTAACGACGTGATCTACCGCATCCAGAAGGTGCCCCGTGGGAAGATGTTGGTGGTACACCTGGATCGCCTGGCGCGCTACGGTGGTGCTGTTTGGGACGACCAGCTTTGAGGAGGGAGCAGTATCACCCAATTATCGGAAGGCACGACCAACTGGAACTGGGTAGGGGACAGGAGGTATTTAGCCCACGACTACCCATTTAACTTGTAGCTCTAACATAGGGGATGGCAGAAACAGCGATCTTCTCATATAAGTGCTGCAGTGGACGAGTCAGTTCAGTTCTTGGCGAGCAGCCGTGAAGAGCGCAGTGCTAGAGAACAGACTGGAAGACTGTGTACCAGAGGAGTTGTACCTAATTGTGAGTGCTCTGTGGACCTGTGACAGACGAACTGGTGGACTGTAATGGTGTCCGCTACGTAATTCTGTGTAATCGGCAAGTGTTCCAACTGTATTTCGGTGGAAATAAAGAACATTTTGAGTTTGTGCAATTGGAATTTTAATTTCACGAACCCATAAAGTCACAATATGGGCAAAAAAGGCGCAGTAAGAAAACTGAATGAGAGTTTAGTGGCAATAGGAGAATCGCCTATAAAAAAAAAGAAAATTTTTGCAAAATTGCTATGCTTGGGATAAGTTTTAGAAAATATCGCAGCAATGAATGATAAAGTGTTTCATGTTGCAGATTCCACTTCAAATGAAAATTCACATAATTCTGAAATAATACACAAACTAATAAGCTTTTTCCATGAAACTGATGACAAAACTCTCAAAATACAAATACTGACGATTTTTGACGGCTGGTCTTACAAGAAAATATAAAAAACAGTTTATGTGTCAACTCACATGATACGAATATCTAAACAGGTGGCTAAAGAAAAACGAATTTTAGGAAATCCAGACATCAAATCAGGGAAAAGCCTTGACCCATCTAAATTTAAAAAGGTGTCTGAATTTTATAATTCTGATGCTGTGAGTAGAGTTATGTCTGGCAGAAAAGTTGTAGTTTCTGTTAAAGAAAATGTAAGAGAATCCGTGAACAGGAGAGATTGATACTTTGCAATCTTAAGGAAACTTACCAAAGCTTTAAAGATATGCATCCGGATGTCAGAATAGGGTTTTCAAAATTTGCGGAATTAAGGCCTTTGGAATATGTACTTCTTGAAACTAGTGAAACCCATTCAGTTTGTGCTTTTGTGCATCACGAAAATGTCAAATTAATGCTTGGTATCAGTAGTTATCGTCTCACTGCAAATTCAAATCCCATTTTAACCAATTATCAGGACTTGACACACATCGTCTGCAACCCTCCATCATCGAACTGTTTTTTAAAGACATGTAAAGCTTGTCCAGGAGCTGAAAATATAACAAATCATTTACAACAACTGCTTGATGAACAAGATACTCATGAGTTTACATACAGACAGTGGGTGTCTGTGAATCGCACAAATTTAGAAACCTTGATATCGCCCGTAGATGATTTTCTGGGCAAATTACCAACAAAACTCAGCAATTTACTTCCACATACATTCAGAGCTCAGCAGCAGAATTTATTTTTCGGGAGTGTATAGAAAATCCTGCACTAGGCGACTGCATAGTGATAGCCGATTTCTCGGAAAATTATGCTTTTGTTATTCAGGATTCTGTTCAGCGGGTACACTGGAACAATAGTCAGGCCACAACTCATCCTTTTGTGGTATACTATAAAGACAATAGTGGCATAAAACAGTTTAACTTTGTTGCTGTTTCTGAATGCTTAAAACACGACACCACAGCTGTCCACCTTTTCCAAATAAAGCTGTTACTGTTTCTGAAACAGAAACTGAGTACTGCGTAAAGTAATATATTAAGTGCTTAGTATAAAAATAAAACAAAATTTTCAAACATCTGTTTACACGAAAATGACTTTCAAATTCAAAAAGAGTGGCACTTTTTCGCTACATCTTACGGAAAAGGACCTTGTGATGGCATCGGTGGTACAGTTAAAAGATTTACAATGAAAGCTAGCCTTCAGCCTGGAATAGACCCTATCACAAGTCCAAGAAAACTGTTCACCTGGGCCGAGAAGAACATTTCCAATGTAGTTTTCAACTTTTTCTCCCATAGTCAACTTAAGGAGCATAATATTGTATTTCAATCAAGATATCAACAAGCAAAAGTGGTACGAGGCACTTCACAATTGCATTCTTTTGTGCCAATATCTGTATCTCAGGCAGTAATAAAAACTATTCGTTGCAAGGCGAAGGGAGAGTGGTGGATATTAAAACTCCTTAACCATCTATGATTAATTGTAAATCAAAGCAACAAAATACGTGGTGACTAAAACTGTAAATTTGTGATTGGAATTTCAAACTATGGAATGTCGTGTGATGAATGTGATCAAAGAGAACTATTAATAGCATCATCACCGAGCTTCTGGAAACAAAAATCATAATTGACCTTGTAGGTGATGACGACAGTGCAACCAAGATACGCCGTCAGCTACCACATGGTGTGTGTGTGTGTGTGTGTGTGTGTGTGTGTGCGCGCGCGCGCGCGCGCGTCTTTACCTTCTCAGCAACGCTGCACGACTTGGTAAGTTAGTTAATTTCTCTCCTATTATTTGGAATACCAATATGAATTTTTTTCCCGAGGTTATATGACATCATGAGGTTAGTTTTAAATTTTTTTCGGATTTTTTAGCAAGGTGCTAGCATTGATAGTAATATTTCTAAGCTTAATGCCTTTGTGAAAATATAAATATTACACGAACTATTTTTTGTTTGTTTAATGCGTATATGAAATATACATTTCAATTTAGTAAATGAGCCAAAAATTATATTTTTCTGCCAAAAATAATCAAATATATTCACATTAAGGTAGAACGATGCGCGCAAAATACCGAAACGTTTAATTCTTTTTATTGACCAAAATAATTAAACCTGAGACTAACAAAAAATAAGGGCTAAATTTTTTCCTTCATAGAACATATAAATCAGTATCAATGAAATCGGAGACATCGAGGTCAATTTTTCCCGAAATTTGTGCGATTTGACATGGAATGACTCTTATGTGCGAATATCGGAACTGTTCAGAATCAGCGTGGAGCCCCGTGTAGAGTCGGCCCTGTATGTAGCTCAGGAAGATTACTATCAAATTAAAGACTGCGGGCCAAAAGACAAATAAACATTGTAGAGACGTATCGTGACTGTACGTTAGCACTGAGCTAACAATTAAGTGACAAATTAAACAGATTCAGGTGGACTTTGTCGTCTTTTGCGACAGCTCTAATACCCTCAAACATTTCTTCTAAACTAAACTAACGCTGAGCAAGTCCTATATGATGGTCAAAATAACAGTTTTCTGTAAGAACGAAAAAGTATGCTGGCTGAAAGAAGGAAGAGACGGAAGGGAAGGACGGGAAGCATGAAAGGGAAGGGTGGGAAGGAAGTGAAAGGTAGGGAGGACAGTGAATGGAGGGGAGGGAAGCAAGTGAAGGGAAGGGATGGGAAGGGAAGGGATGGGAAGAGATGGGAAGGGAACGGAAGGTAAGGTAAGGAGAGAAACAGGAACAGATAAATAAACAGATGAAGAATGAAGAAAAAAGGAAAAAGAAAGAAACAGAAATGAAAAGGATATGATTGTCGATTGGAAACATTCTGACATTTTAAACACTTGTATATTCCAAAATTTGTAGAAGTACTTTTGAAAATTTCCTGCACGTTTCTGAATTGTGGGTTTGAAATGAACATATCCACCATTTAATTTCAAAAATAGAAGCACATTAATGCCAGTTTTATGAATAACTTTTCAGTGCTTTGTTCTGTTTGTAACATTTTTGACATTTCTCAACACTTAAAACTCTCCTTACGAGAGTTGCTATGGAGTGATTAATAGAAGACAAATATAGTGTCACACAGGTGTGATAAGTGTATAACTCGCAATAAATAATAATAATAATAATAATAATAATAATAATAATAATAATAATAATAATAATAATAATAATAATAATAATAATAATAATAATAATAATAATAATAATAATAATAATAATAATAATAATAATAATAATAATAATAATAATAATAATAATAATAATAATAATAATAATAATAATAATAATAATAATAATAATAATAATAATAATAATAATAATAATAATAATAATAATAATAATAATAATAATAATAATAATAATAATAATAATAATAATAATAATAATAATAATAATAATAATAATAATAATAATAATAATAATAATAATAATAATAATAATAATAATAATAATAATAATAATAATAATAATAATAATAATAATAATAATAATAATAATAATAATAATAATAATAATAATAATAATAATAATAATAATAATAATAATAATAATAATAATAATAATAATAATAATAATAATAATAATAATAATAATAATAATAATAATAATAATAATAATAATAATAATAATAATAATAATAATAATAATAATAATAATAATAATAATAATAATAATAATAATAATAATAATAATAATAATAATAATAATAATAATAATAATAATAATAATAATAATAATAATAATAATAATAATAATAATAATAATAATAATAATAATAATAATAATAATAATAATAATAATAATAATAATAATAATAATAATAATAACAATAATAATAACAATAATAATAACAATAATAATAATAACAATAATAATAACAATAATAATAATAATGACGATGATGACGATGATGACGATGATGATGATGATGATGATGATAATTAACGTTTCAAACAACTTTTAAACCAATTAATTTCAACGTCCATTTGTCAGCAAAATTATTTACAGCTCTATAAGAAACATATCTAAAAAAAGCTATTTAAGATTATAAAAACTATATTTCAGGTAATACTTTTTATGCTTAAAAGTACTGAAATTTATGCTTTAAAATGCTTGTATTCCACTGATTTAACACACATGTACACAAAACTTCCCAACTGTTGTTCTTTATGCAGATATATGTGAGAGGTAATAAACATTCAAAAGCACCCAGAAGAAGAATTTGGATCTTAGGAAATTCACCGTTTGCTCCCATAGGCTCTGTTCTGTTAATTATTAATGCTTCTATGTCTGGTTTTAGTGATTACTGTCATAAATTATCTAATAATTTTATATTGGGTACACCCTAATTATATATGAACTTGTTTTAGTAGAAAATACCTATATGCGCAAGTGTTTGTTATGTTTATACTTTGCACTTTTATAAGCCTTGTACACAGCACTTTACAGTTGAAGGAAGTAAAACATTTGAATAAATTCCTTCTTTGCTGACTTCTAAATGTTAAAAGACGTCGATAACATAACGGCTATAAAATAGTATGTAGTATGGAACACTCCCGACGTTCAAATCCCACCCATTATATAAACCGGGCCTAAATCTTTACTGCAGTGTTCATAGACAATCACTTTGAGATAGGAAATCTACGATCTACGGTGCCTAATTACAGAGTGGTGCTTTAAAATTGCTAGGACGTATGCATGCCACCGATCACACTACTTCCACTGTTAGATACGTAGAATGAAAAAACAAGGGAGGAATTCGGCTGGCCCCGTAGCTCAGTCGGTTGAACAGCTGTCTACCGTGCGAGGGGTCCTGCGTTCGATTGGTGGGTTTTTTCTCCAAGACGATTCCCCATCTTACCGAGTCTGGAAGTATGGATTAGAGTGCGAATGTGTGCGTGATCTAATGATTAAAAATGCAAGGTAATTGCCTCCCAACGTATACGGGATAACACTGTCGCTAATAGACGATACGCTTCAAAAGAGAACGGCCGCCGATATGACCATTCCAATTAAAGGCAATAAATGGAACAAACAACAACCAGAGGGTAATTCGGAAGTGTTTTTTTTTTTTTTTTTTTTTTTTTTAATTTACGTCCTCCAACATTAAGTCATATCGGACGATGAGTGGAAAGGATGAAATAATGCTCAAATGAGCCCTGGGTCCGTAGAGTTTAGAGTTACCCGCCATTCGTCTTTCAGAATAAGAGAAACCCCCGGAAAAAATCCTTATCCAAGTAACTCACCTTGACCGAGGTTCAAACTCGGGACCTCTTGAACGTCGGGCAGATACGCTATCGGAACACTGTGTTTAGTTTAATGTTTAGTTTAGTTTAATATAACAGGAGAATGGGAAAGATGCACATAAATTAAAATTGCCTTTTCAGATCTCCAAAATCGCCACCTTTGTGCTATTTGTGCTTTCTTTGCTTAATTAGAAATTGTATTTACAAGAAACATCTGTGTTGTATTGCAAACTTTTATTTAACCAATGCTTAAGCTTACTTCAAATGTTATTATTTTATTTAGCATTTACACTTTCATAACTGAAATAGTAGGTGTATTGAAGGCTTAATTTGCAGTTAAATGATCTAGATCAAGCTCAACTAAGAACTGAAGGAACATAAGGAGTTGTAACTACTTAAGTGAGTACATGAGGCCGAATTATTATTATTACAAGAATAACTTGCACTGATATTGAATAGGTAGGTACAAATAGTACAAAAATAAACAAATATTGAGTTCTTAATGGTTTCAAAAGGCTTGCTCAAAATGCCGAATTGTAACATCAGTGCATAGGCTACATCGATAGAGAAATAATACCTGAACCAATTAAGCATTTGTCGCGTATTGCGAATCCCACAACTGGTTACAGTATGCGGAGAGCTAGTTCTGTTCAAGAGTGCAAAGGTTTTATTTATTACTGACAAGTGCTTAATTTATACTAAGCCGGGCGTGAGGGAAAGAATGAATAGGTGATATATCTACAAAAAGGCCAGAAGGAAATGCATTTCATGGATTGGAAAGACATAACCTCCTAGATACTAGATGGTGACTTAAATCCAGCTTTCTATGTTTCGATTTACTACGATGTCTTTTATACTAATGAAAATGTTCTTGTGGAGGTCTAAGCAACTGCATTTCATACAACACTTTACAAAACTTCGTTAGAAGGGCTGACTTTAAATCACAATTATTAGTTATATTTTCGTTAAGCATATACGAGGGCTGAAAATAAAGTAGTGGCAACACCAATAAACCAATTTTAATTAACTAAATAGTACAATTGCATTACATTCCTTCAATGTAGTCACCCGCTAAGTCCATGACCTATTGCCGTAGGGAAGCCGCTGGGGACCATTGGCAACGCGATCTCTGTTGATGACAGCCACGGAGCACCCTACTGCGTGGCGTAGAAACGCCACGTCAGTACAGATGCCTTCCCAGGGGTTCCTTCAACTTCGGAAACAGGTTTAAGTCACAAGGACTCATTCCTGGTGAGTACGGAGAATGTTCCAACACCCTTGTTTCAATGCCACCTTGTTACAATAAGAGCTGGCTGGGCATTTTTGGCGATGATAACGTGCTGTTATGCAACACGATAGGGTAATCGTCTCACAATATGCGTAGACGTTTGCACCGCATAGCCGGACGTAGATGTCGCTCCGGAAAACGGCAAAAGTAGTCACTGTTGACGGTTTGTCCCTCTGGCACAGTATGCGTAAATAGTCGTATGCTACAATCAGCATCAGCTTCAACCGACAGTCCTGTAGAACTTTCTGTGGAAGTGCTGAACGTGGGTGACACCACTCATTGAACTGACGCTTAAATTCAGGCCCGTAGGCTCATGCCAACGTCTCGTCAGTGCCAACGCTGAAGAAATATTTCTCCTTCGTTGCGGTATCTGTTCAGGTGGATGCCAGCCAGTGCATACCGGTGCTACTTCTGTACGTCGGTGAGTCAATGTGGAACCCAACGGGAGGCAATTTTCTTCATGTTAAGACATTACGTCAGCATGTGCCGCACCGTTTGATGACTACCTCTACGGATAACTCCCGGACAGTCCATCGATGATCTACGGAATTAAGACCACTCACGACGTCAATTTGATCTTGAGGAAGGGACGGCAGAGTTGTGCGGTAGTACATTCTCACCACAGGCTTCACGAAATCCTCGATAAGGTTCTGATGCCTTTTTGCCACGGATAACCTGGATTTTAATCCAGGAACGCTGTTCCCGTTTTGTAAACATGCTTTAGAAAAGTGAAATTGACACTGTTTACTTCAGCGCTACACAACAATAACGCACTCCCAACTGGATGCCCAACAAATGCACATTACACGTCACCTCGTAGCTGCCATATCCTATTGGCACATACCCGCTTTCTTGCGAGTGTTTGGACAATGTTGCCACTAGTTCATCTACAGCCCTTTTAGATCTTGAAACTTTTGGAATTATTCCAGCCATGTTTATATATTTTTCCTCGTGGACTATAATAAATCATAAAATCTTAAGTAGTTTACACATCCATTTTTAGCTGAGTGTGAATTATTATGCATCCAAAATTCAGTATGCATTTAACCGTAGTCAATATGAGAAGTAAATGAATCTGTTAACTAAAAATATACTCATGCCACATAATACCACAGCTCCTTGTAAGATGGAGGCCTGTGTACGTACACAAAGTGACGTAGGTCCTCGATACTTATCGGGGTGGGTATAAATTGTGGGTATGCGTATATCGTACACGCACTTCTCTGATTCATTAAATAAGTGAGAGAAAAATCTAGCCCGCCTCGGTAGCGAAGGTGGTGGCGTGTCTGCCTCACTTTCAAGAGGTTCCGAGTTCGAATCTCGGTCAAGGTGAACTACCAGAATAAGGTTTTGCTTGGAATTTTTCCATATCCTGAAAGACGAATATTGGCTAACTCTAAGCTTCATGGACCCCGGACTCATTTGAGCATCATTTCACCCATTTCATTCATCGTCCTATATGACTTAATGTTGTAGGACGTAAATAAAATACAAATAAAAACTGAGAGAAAAACCCTTCCTACCCTGAACACCGTTTAATTGAGTGTTATCAGCGCTATCAGAATTTGCCTTAGATAATATTTACTATACCAAAATGTTGCACGTGAAGTTATGTTTATGATCAACAGTGTTGTCGTTATATTCTTTCTGTATGAAGTCGATGTGACAATTTAAAACTGTTGCCAGGCAGTTGAGTTCTCGGTAGAACATCATCGTGCGTGTGACAGAGAGCGAGAGAGATTGGTGGTCCCTTAAGAAAGTTGCCGTATTATGGGGAACCAGGTGACGTAACATACCTGCTAAAGCATACAATTTTTTTCCTCATAGGTTTGCAATATTTTACACTATTTATAGAAGACCACAAGTCAGGTTTTCTTGTTTTCACTGGAATATCCGGTACTGGGCGGCACCGTATGGTTTAAACATACAAACAGGTTCCTTCTTGAAGAGGTCTCCCCTTTTCCTTCAGTATGAAGGACGGCCTTAGGCACTTCTAGTTTCCGGGCGAATATCGTCCTGAAGGAGGAACGATCCTGCCGTGATATGCTCAAGCATGTCCATGGTGCTTATTTCGGCCTAGAGAAACTTTCTACTGAAACTGACATAGCCGCGTAGGTGGTACACGTACCCGTTCAGCAAGAGTAACTTTCTAAAGTGATATTTAATAACGGTCTGAATTACTTAAATCGTATTAAAAGGTTACGTTCCCTTCTTACATTTAAGGACTTAATTTTTCAACTAGTAAATTCTGTCCCAATTTCATTTTATATCCTTTCATAAACTTATGACTTCAACATGTAATAAACTACTAAACGCGACCTTTTTAAATTCTAATGTCTGAGTAGACTAAGTGCAATCTTATACCTAAAAGTTTCTTGCGTTTCAATATTTAATTTTTGGCATTTGTACTTCGGAGTAGGTATCAGAAGCCAATATTATTACAACTATAATAATAATAATAATAATAATAATAATAATAATAATAATAATAATAATAATAATAATAATAATAATAATAATAATAATAATAATAATAATAATAATAATAATAATAATAATAATAATAATAATAATAATAATAATAATAATAATAATAATAATAATAATAATAATAATAATAATAATAATAATAATAATAATAATAATAATAATAATAATAATAATAATAATAATAATAATAATAATAATAATAATAATAATAATAATAATAATAATAATAATAATAATAATAATAATAATAATAATAATAATAATAATAATAATAATAATAATAATAATAATAATAATAATAATAATAATAATAATAATAATAATAATAATAATAATAATAATAATAATAATAATAATAATAATAATAATAATAATAATAATAATAATAATAATAATAATAATAATAATAATAATAATAATAATAATAATAATAATAATAATAATAATAATAATAATAATAATAATAATAATAATAATAATAATAATAATAATAATAATAATAATAATAATAATAATAATAATAATAATAATAATAATAATAATAATAATAATAATAATAATAATAATAATAATAATAATAATAATAATAATAATAATAATAATAATAATAATAATAATAATAATAATAATAATAATAATAATAATAATAATAATAATAATAATAATAATAATAATAATAATAATAATAATAATAATAATAATAATAATAATAATAATAATAATAATAATAATAATAATAATAATAATAATAATAATAATAATAATAATAATAATAATAATAATAATAATAAAAATAATAATAATAATAATAATAATAATAATAATAATAATAATAATAATAATAATAATAATAATAATAATAATAATAATAATAATAATAATAATAATAATAATAATAATAATAATAATAATAATAATAATTATAATTATAATATAATAGAATAGAAGATACATATGCAGATTTTGCATTAGTAAACTATCGTATGTACTTTTTGTGCAAGGATGTAGCAAGTTATAAAATGTGTTTGCTGCAAAAAAGCAAAGTTATTTAAATTGCTCACATTTACACGAAAATCTTCCAAAAGTTTAAGACTATAAGTAAACATTTCAAGAGCATTTTGCAAGCATAGAGTTTCAGAAAAAAGGAAAAAAATGTCGCTTATACCTATAAAAAGAGAAGCCATGTGAACTCTAAAGTATCAAGGAAGCAAGAAATTACTGACAAAACTATTCTCTTAGTGACTCCAGGTGTCGAGACTGCTCATAATTTTAAACGTTTCCATATTTTGATGCCATAATAATCCTAGGGTCTTGACTCCGAAAGAGCTGTGTACTGTCCACCAACGCAAAGTAAGTCCCTGAAAGGAATGCGCCCCCTTACTTAGTGGGAGAAGGACAGTGAATGTGTGTGACAGAGTACGCATGATACACAAGGAGCAGAACCGTTAAAAACATGCGCCCTATTCACTCTTTACACTAAAACCGAGAAGATTCATTCACAAAATTAGAAGCCGTCATAATATTTTTGAATGATCTATAAGAGAACTTACATGGGGTGGTCATGAACTACCACGGGAGGGTGCAGAAACCTTTCCCAACACCCCTCCCCTGCGCCTCATTCTCCGGAGACCTTCCTTCCTGTGGTATACTATACTAATCTCAAGATAGAGCTGCACTATGTCTCACCTTCAGATATCTTCCTTCGGTCTTCAATGTTATCTTAAATTAGCTTTCCGGCTAATTTATTTGTTTGATTCTTCGCCTTGAAACTAAAGCTATTTTATAAGAATATGGTCGTTTTCTTTTATTAGAATTTTGTTTTTGTGTACAAATGCCACATATATGATTATGAATAGAGCCACTGTGTGTTTGAAACTGATAAGAGGATACAACTGATCCGTTTAAATTAAACATAATTTGTGTTTACAGCACTTCAAACTGAAAAATTGATCATTTTGAGAAAGCATCATTCCTAATGTCATAGTTTAGCTATGCAGGAAATAAGTGATGGAGCACTATGAATTGTCATTCTCTGTGCCCATAAGAACCATTTTCGTACAGTAGGTAAGATCTTTTAGATCCCAATAGCATTTAAATCTTTTCAGTGAACCATTTAATGTGCTACTTCTTTGGCCGAGATAACAGGTTGAAACAAAGTAAGCAATAAAGCACACAAATAGATCAGAATGCGATGAACAAAGAAGAAATACATATGATGGCGCAATCATTATTTTATTTCCTTATCCCAGAAGAAATGTTCTTCTCCAATAGTTAATCTTCTGGATAATGATAAGTCGGATACGATCTATTCAAAGGGAACCACATTATTGATTGTTTTTTCTAAAAATTGCCAGTAACGAAAATCCAGTTTTCATTAAGTTCTAGAGACACTGGACAATTCAACATGCAAATGACCAGCCTACACGAACTATATGGTAGTATTAATGCGCGCACTAATAGTACTACTGCTATAATACTATTGCTCTGCAGTAATTCAAATGTTTCAAACCTAGTTGTTCTTGTGATATGGTGTTCATTGTCAAATGAAGCTGATTTTAATATTAAAATTACAATTAGAATCTATAAACCACTATTTTGGCAATAGAAGTAAGCGCGCGCGCGCACACACACACATTATATATACCATATACGAATATAGACATATATACCCTATATATACCCATTTCCCACAAACTCAGCACAGATAATTTTGATGCACAAGGAATTTGGAATTCCATTCCGTTCCACGTAATCATTTCAGTTTAGGCATTGGTTACAAAACATTGCCAGGACTACATAGTTACTTCACATATCACTAGAATATTACTAACATAAGATTGACTTTTAGCTTGGATTCCTTTTGTTTTCACTTTACGTTTTTTAATTGCTTCATTTATTGTCACTTAAACTCCTAGATCACACTTTAAGCTCTTGAAGTTGAATGGTAAATGAGTTAAGCTGCATCAACAAGTAATAATAAACATTAATGCAAGTAGAAAACATAAGTACTCGTAATTGGGTGCATGTCAAGAGATTACATTGCATCAAACAAATTTCAACATAACATAAATTCTGAAAAATCATCAGCGAAATGAGGCGAGTTGGTGCATCCCGGGAATTGTAAAGAGTTGTATACGTTTTTAGAGTTTAGTGAACGTTAAGGAAGAGTATGATTTGGATTTGTGCATGTTGGTTACTGCAGCTTATTTGGTAAGCACAGACTAAGGCTAAATGTAGGGATAAGTTGTCAAACCACGGCCAGATAACATCAGAATAATTGATGATATTAGTATTACTTACATAAATTTCAATGGAGTACCGGATGAAAGAATTTTGGCTGACATTATACCTGCGTCAATTTCTAAAAGTGGAGAGAGTTGGGATGTGATGTTATAAATACTTAGCTATCGATATCATGAATATATTACCTCTCTGATAACGCAGGACCCTATTATACATTCATATACAGTGCAATGTTTAAAAATAGGTATGTACATGACCGATATCAGATGGCGAAGGTTAGGAGGACAGAACCATTGCTATGGATACGTAAACATAGGTTGCCAATTGGTTACCCTACAGAGTAATGTATTCCTCAGTTCAACTTTCGCTAATAAGTTGTAGGAAACCGGGCGCTTTCTGTGTCGTTAGACTACTTTGTCAAAACTCTTATTTTAAAACATACGGTTATGAAAGCAAGAGTTGGCGGAGATAGAGGCAGGCAAAGTTTTCATTACCTAAGACAATGATCAATTCCGTTCAGGGTATTAAATTGCCCAATCAAGCTAAAGAATTTGTTCTTTTAGGGAATTCTTCGAAAAGGAAGAGGAGAATGTGCTCTTCACAATAAACCTGTTATTCCTTTCAACCAATTTAGGAAAAGGACTGCTCGTGCTCTTAAAATAAGTGAGTTGACCGTTTCTAGAATCTCTAATGAGCAGCAACTACAACCAGGTCCATCGTGAATTTTAATTCTTGGGGAAGCGAAACCAAGAAAATCTCCAGTCACGCAACTAGGCACTTTGGATGACTCAAAAGGTCACATCTATAGCTATCACACCCGAAAGAAGTATCCTAAAACACATAAGATTCTTTATTCTCTTAAAATAACAAATTTATTTTTGGGTAGCTTAAGCTCTTTAAACAAAGTCCAGCATGATCTGGGATTTGAGTTCAAAAAATAAAGATCGGATACTGTAGCCCTAATGTTTTCTTTATAGCGAAATGCAAACACATCAATGGAACAGCGTGGTACAATGGGTGTGCCCGTTTACAGATGTATTTAATATTACGCATATGTACATAGACATACCTATATAATATTAAATACATCTGTATTTAGCTTCAACGTATCTGTGAGAGAGATTAAGATGTTATACGTCATGTTACAAGTATTGAGAGGGTAAAAGAAGGGTATACCTAACAGTGGTATACCTCCTTCTTACAAACATGTTTCTTCTTTTAAAAATCAGAATGTATAGGTGACCTAACCTAAGGTGCAGGAGCAATTACTTTGTGATTGACACACGCTCCTCTGAGTCACCCAGTGGAGGGTGTGGTATCTCTTGGACCAATAACTTCAGGAAGACAAACCCCCAGAACAACAATGATTGATAATCAGATTACCAGTCCTCCGGCAGAAGATTGTGAAAATCAGAAATAAATTTATAGTTCACTGCAGGCGTTGTAACCTAACACGTGCTAAATTTTGATAATAGAACACCCTGCGATTCGATTCATACAGGTAAACACTCTAATCTAGGAATAGTAGCCCAAAATGGCTAAACATTGAGGACACAAGACTCCGTCAAACCGTTTATATACACACAGTAACCCAGACGTCGTGAACTAACACTGGCTAACTTTAGATAACACGATCCTGGTAATCTCTTCATATAAGTACACCAACCTGATATCGAGCCCGCCTCGGTAGCGTAGATGGTAGCGTGTCTGCCTCACGTTCAAAAGGTCCCGAGTTCGAATCTCGGTCAGGGTGAGTTACCTGCATAAGGATTTTTCCAGGGTTTTCCCTTCTCCTGAAAGACGAATGTCGGGTAACTCTAAGCTCCGTGGACCCCGGGCTCATCTGAGCATCATTTCACCGATTTCGTTCATCGTCCGATATGACTTAACGCTTGAGGACGTAAATTACAAAAAAGCAACAAACAAACAAACAAAACGGATGTCGCAACTTAACATGGGGTAAATTTCTATGCCATACCGCACTGTGGTCCCGGGAAAATAATCAAAACCAGGTATTGTAACCTATCATGAGCTAAATTTTAATGACACAGGGACCTATCACACTTTTCATATGGTAAACACACTAACTTGGGCTCGTAAAACATCACAGGCTAAATTTCGACAACACAGGACGCCGTCATTCTGTTCACATACATACTGTCAACGATGGCATTTTTGTGCGGCTTCGACAAGTCAAGTGTCGGGCGCGCGTGGGCAGGAAAGAAACAGAAAGTAGAGCGCCGAGCTGGACGCTTGCCCAGAGAGAGAAAGGGACAGAGAGAAGTCTGGATATTTCCGCTATTCTGATGCTGTCGCGATTGTCGAGTGGTCTACGGCATTCTAGAACAATGACTGGGAGGTATAAATAGCGGTGGAGTATGAGAAGCAGTCAGTTGCAGTTGTGTACTTGTGCGAGTTGTGTGAGGGTTATTGAACTGTGCCACAGTGAATTCTTTTATTCTTTTACGTATGGCGAGACGGCCCTGAAGACTGCTGTTTGTCAATGACACATCATTTTGCTGCTGCAAGGGTTGTACAAAGCTTCTGTTTACTGCAATAAAGAGTGTTTAAAATTTCTGCAAACAAAACTTTTGTTTCTATCAACCCACGAAGCCACAAATACACCAGTCAAGGTTCATAATCTAAAATGGAGCAAATTTCCATAACACAGAACCCCGTCATTCTGTTCTTATATACACTCTAACCTAGTCCTCGTGGCCTACGCAATGCATGCACCAGCGAATAGAGAGATAAATAAAACTTGGCTGCAACTTGGCCTTTCCTCAAATTTAAATATGTTTAGTAACCCTGGGATTTCATTAGACATTTAGGAATATTAACACGACTAGGGCTAGGATTTTGATGCCCTATAGAATACTACAAATGGCACTTTATAAAAATGCAATTATGACCTAAAACTCACAAAAATTACCTCATAAGATTTAAAAGATGCCCTTCAAATTGAAACATTTTATTTTAACATACATTGAGGGAAAATTCAAATTATACAATATAAAATAATTAAGCAAAGGATCAATTTAGTTATGCTGTTACACAAAATAAAAGGAGTATTCTGTAGTCAATTGATTTATTTTGTTGGAAATTAGTAGGGTTTTACAGGCCCTGAATTGCTTTACACAATAAACACAATTTGTAAGATTTTAAAGGAAAATGGCTGCCGATTATCTGCTAATAAAACCTAGTACACTGAGAGCTTCTTTCCACTTGATACTAGAGAAGCATACCTCAAGTAAACTATGTCACTTATTTCCAAGTCGTCTGATGGTCTACAACAGAAAAAAATTCCCACCCGACAGTACAGCTAGGTTCAACGTTCTTGGCCCCTGCAAAAAAGCGAATGTAAAGCTGCAAGCAAGTGTACTTACCATGTCAGGTGACTGCTGAACCAAGTGAATTGTTGCATCAACTTCTATGCTACTCGGATAAATTCTTGTTAGTAAAGGGATACATTCCTTACAGAAAAACGTCCACACAATTTCATCCACCTTAATAATCGGTACAGTCTCTTCGTATTAATGAAAGCATTACTGCAGACATTGTAAGTACATTCATTACCGAGCGGGATGCCTTCGGCTGTTTAACATGTGGCCCGCATTCGGGAGGCCTGCGTTCGACTCCTGTGGCCAACGTACCTGAGCCATGGGTTTTTTCGGGGGTTTTCCCGAGTCACTAGGCGAATGCTGGGAAGGTCACTTACATCCCCCTAATTTCCTGTTCCTAAATTTCATCTCCATTATCATTTCATATCAGCTCTCATCTGGTGTCTCTTTCGGGGTAGAAGTATCTGCGTGAGTCTCGGCGGTGCATGGCAGGATGATATGCTCTGAGTGAATTACTTCCTCCGGTCGGTTGCCGGTCTTTGAACCGACTGCTGGGAGCGTCTTCGGACCACAGTACGGGGGAATATCCATTGTCCTGGCCTGCCGGGGGAGGATTCCATTTAAGTGAAATGTAGAGACCCTCCCCTCTGCACTCTTTTGGCTCCTTGGGAAAGTCACCCCCTGTCTCTTCTTGCCTCCTTCTTCCACCCGGGGATGCCCCACTTGGTGGCGTAAGGTACAATAGACCAAGACTAGTCGCATTGCCGAATCCCCTCCGAAAAAAACCACATTTATTCATTTTTTAGTACCATATAGACGGTCTTCTACCATGAATATATCGTCAGTCAAACTATCGCTGTCACTATCACTAATAAGTGTTATCTGCAAATCCTCGATTAAAAACTGTTTAGTTTTATTCTTTACCATAAAATACGATATTTACTAGAGTAATGGTCTTCTGTTTCCTTTGTAGCTCAAAAATTCCACATCTTTGAATTTTATGTGACGTTGTGGCTATCAACCTAATGTTTAACACCTGCCCACTTTAGTTAAATAGATATAGGTCTGGGTGATATGGTGGCAGTCTTAATGCAGTACGACCATTTTGCTCCAGAATTTTGCCCACTAAATACCTCACGTATTTAGGTGTTGCACCCTTATTAAGTCATAGAGAGTGTATTTAGTCATGGGAATTCAGGGAATTTGAAGTAGTGGTAACACTCCAATGGTATGAAATGACGCATTATCAGACAACCATGGAGTCTGGGAGAAGATTTGGAATAAATTCGGTTTTTAACCATTTAACGTAGTTGTTAGTGCCCATTTCAGTATGATAGTCTTCCGATTTATGATTTGATATGTATGAGGAAGACGTTGGAAACAAACGTTCACCCTTAGCATGAACAATGATTAACTTCTCGCCTTTAGATACTGGAGCAATGAAACTCGTAGAATTATCAGGAGGCCATTCTTTTGAGTCGGTATGGGTACTGTGTATATAGTATAATGCTTCGTCTGGAGATATAACGGATTTTCCCTCTGACTTATACATTCATATGGTTTTCAGATAGTCTTCTTGTCTGAAGAATGTGCTTTTCTGACAGCATTTTTGCGTTTGTTTTGGTATTTTTCCATTTACAGCTCAGCTCTTTGGCTATTCTGTTTAAGGATGAATTGCTTCCCTTAAAGTTAACGTTTTCTCTTAAAATATTAAGTAATTTAGCAATTGTAGAAGCACTTTTGTCCTAATATATTGAATGGTCCTTCTAACAACACATTTGTCAAACTCATCTAGACCTGTTACTCGTTTCGGAACTCTGTGCTTACCTGGAGTTCCAAACGATATATTTTGATTTTCACTTTGGTTAAGTTCTTTAACAAAACTTGTTTCTGTTCTTTTTGACACTGCTGTCATATGATACGCGCTTTTGAACTTTTTGAAACAAAAATATTCTGATATGACCGGTTCTTTGCTTGTAGCTTCTTTCTTCATGAATACCCTTGCATTTGAATCAATTTCTCGACCCTGGCTGTATTGTTTTGGATCTTAATCTATAAAGTACTGCTAGAATCATTATTAGTGTCTGACAAATTCAGTGTACTCACTCCCTACCGAAAAGCTCTAATTATGCTTTTAACAGTACGCTGCACAAAAAAGCAAGTGCGAATAATTAGCAAGGATTGTGCCTCAGATGCGGAAATCACTACCTTCCCTCTCCCCTACCTGCAGTTCGTGATTCCTTTCAGCGGAATTATATCTGTTGGTTAAACAGACAAGAGTATAGGTTCGTCTGCAGGACCTACAGCCAAGGCCAGGGTCCAAGAACAGAGGTTCCAGCTGTATTCAATTGAAGACGATGCAGCAAAACCTCCATTTTTATTTTAAATGAGCATTATATTGTTCACCACAGCCTTCCCCGCATTTCCATTCGCATTTTCTAAGTCGCTTTTTCACACTTTAATCAAGTCTCTCTGCTTCACAAATTTAACTATAAGCAGTTATAACACCATGTGGGAATTCAAAATGTTACTTTATGTACAAAAGTTTACCAACAAGCGCTCCGTCCGAAGAAAGTTCCTAGGAACTTTGGCTGAGGCCCTTTCACTGCTATCAAAAGTTTCAGTAAGTTTTTAACCATTTTTATGTTCTCCTAGTAGTAGTTGGGTGTTCCATTTTGTCACAAGTAGGAAACAAGGAAAAGGAACATCAGGGATGATGGACTTCAAGAAGGTTCTCTGGATGCATCCTACTAGCCAGCCAGCTTCGGGAAACTGACTCCACAATTCCACCACAACTCTGTGTAAAGCGTGTAGTAGGCGTAGGCATGCACATGCACCATCTTCGAGCAGCGATCTTTAGGAGAAATAGCAGCTTTTACCATGTATGGTGCAGCGTGAGTCAATACCAGTATATTAAATGCCACTGAGAATATTAGACCTGCAGACCTGACATTTTGCTGATTATTGAAAAATTAATGTTTTCTAACTGCTCACAACTCAATAGGAACTGTGCTGCTGAATCATCATCTTTCAATGTGCCTACCAAAACAGTTGTCACGGCCTAGTGAGCTTGTACTTTCCTCATTGCATAAATAACATCTTTCGTGACATGTTTTGCCTTCTGCCCTGCACTGTTTTCTTTCCTAGTATCTACTGACGTAATTCTTTCTTAACATTGAAGAATCTGGTAACTGCTTTCCAGTATGTATTTATAAAACACAGGTAAATTGGAATTATTCACTTTGTTCAATGAAATATGTATGCGAATGAAAGCCTCACAGACTTTTATAATGAAAAGGGAATTGAAAAAGATCCAGGTAACATTTGGTGTGCTAGGTTTTCACTTTCAAGCAGTTGTAGACCTCGAATATGTTATTCAATTTTCTTGTGTTGGGCTATAGTAACTGCTTTTCGGCTGCCACATTTACTTCGCAAACCTTACCGAAAAATATATTCATCCGTGGAGAAAACCTTCCACCATAACAAACAATATCCTCTAAGGGCCACACTTTTCTTTACGTTAGTCCTAATGAACTACACACCTCAAATGTTTGTACTGTGTAAGATGCACTTGCTACTCAGAAGTCGTTAACAAACATAGTGAGTCAACTGGAACGCTACTATCTGCTACTTAGTAAGTAGTGCTACTTACTATTAGTAACTTAAACTGATAACTGGGCAGTTCATTTTCAATCCACAGAAGAGGACGAAAATTTCGTTTTCTGGTTTCCTGAAACTTAAGCGTAATTTTAATCTGGTACTGCCATGTGCCAAACAAAGTAATGTACTAAGAAATAAAAAGTACGGAACAGAAATTTTGCTTTGCTTTTGAAAACAAAGAAAGGCAAAATTCATTTAAATGTATTTAAAAATTTCTAAATATTCATCAAAACCGCCTGAAGTACATAAAACTGCAAAACAAGAATCTCAAATAATGCACAGTACATAAAATTGGCGAAAAACTGTCCTAATAAATGTGCTTAGCTTAAGTTGTTTTGCTCTGAAATACATTTATATACTTATAACTCGTTAATGAATTTTTCTTCCCCGGAGGGGATTCGTCACTGCGACCAGACTTGGTCTATTGTACCTTATGCCCCCAAGTGTGGCAACCCTGGGAGGAAGGATGAGGCGAGAAGAGACAGAGGGCGGCCATCCCATGGAGGCACAACAGTGTAAAGGCCAGGGTCCCTACATTTTGATTAGATGGAAACTCCCCGGCAGACCAGAACAATGGACATTGTCCCATACTATGGTTCGGAGACGGTCCCAGCAGTAGGTCCGGATTCCGGCAACCAACCTAACGGAGGAGGAAGTGGTTCACTCAGAGTATATCCTGCCATGCACCACCGAGACTCCAGCCGATACTTCTACCCTGAAAGCGACCACCAGAGGGGAGATATGAAATGATAATGGAGATGAAACGGAGGGGCAGGAAATTAGAGGGATGTAATTAACCTATCCAGCATTCGCCTAGCGGCCCCAGAAAACCTTCAAAAACCCCGTGGTTCAAATAGGTCATCCACGGAATCAAACCCAGATCTTCCGAATGCGGGCCACAGACGAAACCGCTCGGTTCGTTAATGAATTAGACGTAATAAAATAAAGATGAAGAGTAATCAGAATCCTAGCCCTACATATGACACTACTATAAATTCTGGTTTCATAGTAGCCACTGAAGTTAGCTTGGATTAGCTATGCCCTTCCTTTCTGCAAATAATGATTACAGAAATAATAAAGTAACGCTTGCTTAGAGTTACGCAAAGAGGATACAAAACGTGAATTCATAAATCAAAATAATGTAATTCATACTTCACGTGTACTTTACTTCAGTGTTATTTGTAGCTGTTCAACAGTCATTTCGTTTGATGTTTTCTGGTAATGTTACTTATTTTTTTCACTTTTTGTTCCTTATTGTGTCTTAGAAGTTTCAATCGGCTCTAAGTTTGTTAAGTAATAATGTATAAATGCTTACAGATGCACAAGGCTGTTCAGCAAGTGCAACCAAAGTCTGAAAGTTGCAAGGATAAATCGTGAAACCATGGACAATGCCGGGTATTTCAGTTAATGTCTATATATTGGCCCGCATGTGTGGCTGTGTGTCTGTGTGAGAGTATGTATGGCTGTATCCATGTATGTACTAGAGTACTACAGAGCGTTTTACGCCTCTTGTTACATGTAAAATAATACATGTAATAACTGGGAGTAGTAATCTGCAAAGTAAGCATTTCAGACTTAAGACTACAGTTCTCCTGCATCTACCTTTTATAACAAACGTGGGAAAGTTTGAAGAAGCAGATATTTGAACCGCTATACTAAGGTATGAATTTTTACTATGTACAATTTTACACTATCTCTAAAACAGTTGTATTAAAGTTCAGTTTTAACCCAAGAGCTGGTGCGCTGGAATATAAAGTACCCCAAACTTACACTTTTTCCATGTGGCAACATTACTAATGATTTCAGCAGTCTGTTACGCTTGCTATTCGTTCATTGTTCTTTTGAGTGTGTGTTGATACAGTCACATCCTATTTTACAAGTGTGAAGGATTGTTTATAGTCATGTTTGTTCAGCATTGTCCAGCTGGAGTACAAAGTTTCCCGTGGGCCTGTCCACGTATGTAATCTAATTTTACAGATTTGCTGTCATAATTACGAACATGTAAATGTGAATGTGCGTGCAATTATATTAGTAGCTATTACACTATAGCAATAAAATGCTTTTTCACTTATGCCCGATTTCACCAACAGATGTTAAGATTTAACACGAGTTTAGCAATAGTTAAAACAAAAATTGCACTTCACCAACAAGTGTAGGCGTAACACTCGTGTTAAATCTATTGTTAAACTAACACGCCAAATTTCTGATGTTAAGTCCTTAACAATTGTAAATAGTCAAGATGGCGAGCATGAACTCAGCTGTAGATATCGATTTGTTATATTTAAGACCGTCTAAATGGCATTCGTAATAGAGTACGGACTATGACGAGAAATGATTTTGAGGAGCTATCCGAAGAAAAGTATTTTATAATTCACTGAATTATGTGGATAATACACTGTCCACCTGTCGTCTTGAAACGTTCAAGTCACCTGTCCTTCGCACCTCGTTTTAAATTTACGCCATAATGAGTTAGAATATGCATCGAAAGGAATATGCCAATCTCGTTTTTGCTTCAAGTATCAATAACCTTGCGATTTTATAATTCACTGAATTATGAGGATAAATACACTGTCCACCTGCCGTCTTGAAACTTTTAAGGCACTTGTTCTTCGCACCTCGTTTTAAATTTACGTAAAACTGACAAGTTGTTTGGTGCTTGTGGTAGTGACACATGCATTTGAATTAAATTCGTTTCCAATATTTTCCCCGTGGCATCTTTCTCTTTTACATTCACCGCATTCGTCCTCTTATTTTCCATGATATCCTTGCACTTCGTCACCAATTCAATTAACAATTCTTCCTCCATCGATGAGAAATTTGTCTCACGGCTTTATTTATGATTTTGTTCATCCGCCATTTTTCATTTTGTGCAGACGAAAATGAAAACAAAATCGCATCGCAGTACAATCAGAAAATAATACGACTCATCCATAGCCTTCAATAGCTGTGATATTTACAAGTTTCTTGGCGTTAACACAGGTTTGTTAACATTTTCAGAAAACAGGTTGGTGAAATGCAAGAAATTTAACATTAGTGTTAGAGCTGTGACAATTGTTACATAACATTTGTCAACGACGATTTTAACATCTGTTGGTGAAATCGGGCATTAGGAAAATAACTCCAGAGGAAATGTTGAAGATATTCAACGACCCAATAGACAGCGGCGAATCAAGCGAAAAAGTAGTAATTGAATAAAGTGACCACAACACTGATTCTGAACAAAGTGATGCAGAGGAGTCTATGCTCTGAAAACTGTTCCTCTGGGAAAGATAGCTACTGCAAAATAAGAAGAGTGTGTTCTTCGAAGGGTGGTAAAATAAAGAGGAGGTACATAGTAAAACATTTTCCTGTGCCAAAAGGTTCAGCAAGAATTCCTAGGGATGAATTCTCACCTTTTCATGCCAATGAAAATTTTGACATAAGTGTCTTAAAAATATGACATATGCCGCTGCTTTTCATCAGCGACCATTACAGAGTTCTTTTATATCTGTTTGCATTTTTATGTCAGTAAACTATTATTCATGCATGTCGGCTAACTCTAAGATCCATGAACCCTGGACTCATTTGAGCATCATTTCACCAAATTCATTCACTGTCCGATATGACCTAACGTTGGAGGACGTAAATTTCAAAGGAAAAAAAAGAAAAAGAATATTATTCATGCATTCCGTTTATAGGTACGTCAGTCTAACGATTTAGTTCAGATTGCATTCAAATGTAGTGTGCATGGAAACGGTTCGCAACATTGGTTGCAAAATTTAAATGCATGTTACTCAAGGAAATATACCCTTTGCACTTTAAAGTGTATCAATGCAATTTAAATATTGAGAAATGAATGTGGGGTATAGAATACCCCGCCAGCCTGCTTCTGTTAAGAAAGCGTGCCCGCTGTTGGGTTTAACAGTGCTCTTTTCGTCATGAAATGACGGAGATTCAGACTAAAACTGACTCTTTACCTCGCAACATTGACACCTGTCTACCTAAGATTAGGAGTACATAGAGCGAGAAAAAGTTCCTTAGTGATAGGACTTGTAGGTATACACATTATATGAGTGTTGCTTAAAGGAATCATCAACAGGTATCCACTGCTTTTCAAGGCTTCTTTTCGTCAGAACTTTACATCAGTTACAGATTCCTTGATTGTCTAGCTGTATTTAAATAACACACAACATATTAATTCCACATCGTGCTCGTCTGCAGCTTATTTACTTTATCAAGTGTACTGTGTTTGAATTATTTATAAACGTAAGTATTCGACTGATAATACCAAGGAACCTTTAATCTGCGCCGCTTCCCATCTGCAAACATATTTTACTATGCCGTTTAAATGTGAAGTATTAAGACCTCTAAACATGTTCATGAAGGATTAGTTTTATGTACTGCCGACGTAGTCGTGAATGCTGGACAAGGTCAGCCCTACATCAAAATTATTCTGATTTCTGCAAATTATGAGTATTTCCCCTACTCTGAGCAGGTTCCTCAACCTACTACTTCGCATTTGTATAAGGTCCTTCATATGTTGAAAGAATAAAAATTGACATTATTGTATCTCACATAATGTGAAGCTAAATGAGTACTTAAGAGATCTGTGTTTACAGTTAAAGGAGGTAGTGCACAAAGAAAACTTGTTATGCAGTACGAAAATTTGTAAATGCATCTGCAATGCTGTGCGAAATTAACAGGAACAATAGAACGCTTCCAAGTTAATTCACGCTGGATACAGTCTTAAGTTTGAAAACAAATGTGATTATAAATAGGAAATGAAGCAGGGCGAAGTGTCTGGAAGACAAAAGCACGAAACAAGAATTCTACCAGAGTCTACATACACGCAAGCTTGTTTCCTCTAATTACAACGTCCCGTGCTCGTGCGACATCTGCAATGCGAATGAGAAACGAAAAACCATCAATTAACCATTTGTTCAAGCAAAGCTGCAAACTTGGCTTTGGTGCTTGCAGTTAGTAACGGAAAAACGGTCGCATGAAACGTTTCAGGGCGATATTTACATCAACGGAGCTAAACGTCTAGCGTGACTGCTAATAAAGTTTATCTTTCACAGTCCTCTGTTTCCGAAATTCTTACAAGTTAATAATGGTCACAAATAGTAACTCAAACATCACTAATTGTAACTTATTCCAAAACATTTACACGCGTATATATCCTAATTCTCCCTGGCTTATGTAACTACCAAACTATTCTACATTCAAAACAATTAAATTTCCTAATAAAAATAACGATTATGGTAAATTAAAAAATTGCATTACTATACATAAGAAACAACTAGAAATCGCCAATATTTTAAAAAGATTCCTAGTTCATTCAATGTCCTTCCAACTGACATCAAAGTGTACATTAAAAATTAAAATCTTATCAAAACCGTTTCTTATAGAAAAATCATATTAAGGTATGAAAAATCTGTAAAGAACTTTTAGAAGTAATATCTTTGTGGTCTGTGTATGTGTTTGTGAGGCTGGTTGGGCGGAAATGTGAATGGGCGTGTATCTATAGGGGGTTTTATTTGCCCTTAGCCCGTTTTTAAACCACTTTTGTATGTCTTGTGTGTTTAATAAGTTCCTTATTTTCCCTATTAAGCTTATACTGAACAAATATGAAAATATGTATATAATTGTTGAGCCTACTAATGTTTTGCTTGGAAGCCAGACTGCCACTGATTGTGTGGTGCGTTAACGTTGTTTCATTCAACAACACACTGCTCTACTAGAATACTTTTCTAATAACTCACATTATAAACATTTGGGAATTGAGTTCGTGTTTGCATTTTCATTATTAGCGTCCCTTCGTGTTTGAAATTAACCTTTTCCTTTATCCCAAGGAGGTGGTTACTAAAGTGCACGAGAGATGTCTTTAAAGACCTGAGAGGGTCTTCTAATTTTTCTTGGTTACTTATTTATCAACACTACTCTAAATGCAAATTTTGCTTAAAGCTATTGTCCAAATAAGTTGCAAAAGCTAAAGAGAATGAACAGAGAATAAGCATCACCTACATTATTCAAACCTGATACAAGGGTAGACGTTATCAGTGACACAGAACCTTAAGATAATAAATTCCTAAGGAAATGAAACATTCTCAATAATTATTGTTGCAGTAAGATAAGAGCTGAGAAGATCTTGAAAATATTGTTGCAGTAGTTATCATAGAGTTTACGAAGCCCATTCGCTAATTTAACATCGAATAAGAGTAAGACCATTTCATTATTGTAATGTAACAGATTATACAAAGAATACAGCATCACTAAAAGAAATTTGTCCTTTCTCCAACATTTGCAAACATGTAAGCATACATTTACTCATAAAATTTGCAAACAAAGAATTTGCAACAAGTAAGCTTCTATCTGCATACCCTTCGTATGGGATCCCTCATATTTATTCCGATGTTATGTATTGTTACTCGAAACTCCTTCACATTAGCCTCCTATACAAGTCTAGACAATATCTAACAACCCATAAACATCAAGAGATATAAGCAGTGATTTAAATAATTTTGTAGAAAATAAATTTTATTTCTCCCGCCAGTTCAGACGTGGACCTGGCAACGACTTCAAAAGTCGTGCTATGATTTTTAAAACTGGCTACCAAATATTTCAAGAAATATTTAATTTTTAAAAGAAAACAAATTTAATCATTACGCTAATGCTATAAGGGGCTCAAATTTGTGTATGTTATAGTAGCAGTTGTGGTAGACGTAGTAGTGTTACCAGTTGTGGTAGTGGTGCTAGTAATTGTAGCACTGATACTATACGGACTATACTAACAGTGACATTATTAATGGTATTCTTTGGCCTTCAATTATTGAGTATCCATGTTTCCGACATCATCGTAGCGACATGATTAATAAACAAATTAAAAAATAAAAAAGGTGATACACTCTATTTTGACACCCTCTCTCCCATCTGAGCTATGTTAGGATTGTCCTGATTGCACTTAATAACAAATTTAACTTCATTATACAGTGCAAAAAAATTTACCCTTAAAGTGCTTTACCTACTTTTTAATGTTTCCCAGAAAACACTATGTTCCGCAATATCGAATATTATTATATATCTTATGTCCTTTATTTCTAAAATTACAACCAGTTATACTTTTTCAGAACAAAGATATTGTCAATAGTCGAAAATCTTCTCTAAACCTCCCTGAAATTAATAAATGTTACCATACGGCTTATCCAAACATTCCTTTTTTCATGTAAAATTCCACTAAGTTTGTCCAAATACAGAGAGCAGTGACATGCTGCTGTAATTTCCTTGCATGTTGTGAACTTCGGTTACTCCTTGTAAGGGGGTTGGATAACGGTGGTTTCTTAACCTTTCAGATATTCGACTGCTTCAAATATTTTATTGAATTTTATCTTTTACAAATCTATCATTTTATTAACCTGTAGAGGGCTCTTGTATAATGCCAACATGAAAGTATAGGGATCTGCAAATGTGTTTCGTTATAAATTTATTGAGAAGGAATAATAAAATGCATTATATTTTATATACATGGTCCCAAAACTTACTCAGAATAAGCAAGCAGCTAGAAAATGCCGTGTACATTATAGACATTATAGGCATTACCTATATGTATTTAAATGAAAGAGTCTAAAGTTTCTTTTAAGTTTACATATGTACTTTATATTAACACATACAAATCTTACAAAATTCTAATTATGCCAATTATACAATATCTTATGTTTCTCTGCCTCATAATCATTAGATTTGCTTCTGAAACAGTCCATGAACAGGTACAATTTCCCTGATAGAAGTAAAATTGTTCTTCAGTTTGGCTTATGCCTTTCATTACAGCCCTCCCCAAGACACCTTTTACCGCTAATTTGGTGCGGATAATGTTCCAATGCCGAATTGAAGTCAATCAACTTTGAGAGAAACAAAGAGAAGAGAATATTTCACTTTGTCAATTAGACCTGGTTTCATTACTATGGTTAAAAGCCTGACAAGAATGTCATTTTGTTTCGAAAGGAGCTCTGGCAGATTTCCAAGACATGTTAACCTTTCAAGCGCGGTCAGCATTGAACAGAAACTAAATAAACTTCTATCAGCATTTACTCTTTATATCAACACTGCAATAAGAGTTACATTTTATTTCAAAACAAACAAATACGACAGACCTCTGTATTTTGCTTCTTTCTTACCCTCATATAAGACTTACTTTATTTTAGTTATTCACATTATTGCGTCTAGCCTTATTGCGTCTAGCCTTGTGCTCCTATTTTGCGAGTCCACACAATTAACCTAGTTTTTGTAACATATTCAATTTTCTTTTCGCAATAATGCCAAGAAAATTAAACTTTAGAAATGCACGGAGAATGTATGCTTAACTTGAATTCTAAATTTAAATAAAAATTTCATTTTCATAGGAAATTCTTTTGCATTTCTCTATAATCCAATTGTTTCTTCATATTTAAATCATTAGCTTTACGAAGAATAGCTTGTGTGTTCGAGTAAATTGTCAGATTCTTTGCACATTTTCATATACAAACACACAAAATACATTTAAAACCTTCTTATATTCCTGTCTTATTGTGTTAGTCTTTCCCTTTCCCTCCCTCCCTCACTCCCTCTCCCTCTCTCTTTATATAAGAAAAACTGATGTTTATACTGATGTTTATAGAAGGGCATACAGTGAAGCATAGATCACTCTTGGAAGGAATATACAGTACGTGTTTCCTCTACTTCTGCCGAAATATATATTTCATTATTTGAAAGGTACATATAACATGTTATCATTGCGAATTATGTAGTAGAATATTTATCACAATCTAAGTACGTTATTTACAATGTTTCCACTTCCTCTTTCTGAGTTCTTCGACGATTCCGTAGTGAGGCAGATACAATCCGCAACGGTTCTTATCCCTATCCGTACCTACTTCATTGAATGTAGAAACTATTTTGGACCCAAAGAGGAAGTTGCTATCAAATATCACGTTTCACCTAAAGCTAGGTGGAAATCTGCAGCAGTGAAGTTAACCAAATGGTATCTTGCAAACATTTCAGTGGATCAGTTCCCGTTAAAGGCCTTTCCCACAGCAAGTGCATATGCAGACTACAAATTTTCTATCATAGAATGTAGACGATGTAAAGGAGTTTTAACAAAACCTTCTATTATATATTCTGCCAATTGGGCGGTAAATATTTAGCCTTTAAATAAAGACTGCTACAAACCCTGCCACTTCATACACAGCTATTGGGTTCAATTATGTCAGCATTGTTTCACGGTCAGACGAAATCTACGACAGAGAATGTGACCTCCATGGTTTGTCAGCTGTGACTCTAAGTTAACTGTTATATGAATGTCAAAGTGACGTCACAACAACTGTACTTGGTGGCACGAAAGTGAAAGCGGTTCCACAGTTTGCTCAAGTGGAACGAGGAGAGTTCATGACTCCCCTCATTAAACGTTCAACAGCTTGATAGAAGCCTTACATGGAAAGGGGTAAGGTTCTAATGATATCTTGTTGCATGTAATAAACGTACTCTAGTTGTGAATCTTTCGCTCCGTTACATCAATAAACTTTGAGAGAATAAGGAATTAAAATAACAAAGGGTTCCTGACTATGTCCAAAGTCTCAATTTGAGTCTAAGGGAAGCAATGTCTTACACAAAGTTGTGAGTAAACATGGAGATTAAATCAACCCAGAACCAATAAAACTTAATCACCAGATATTGAAAAAGTGACCTACCAACCTCCTTCAGAGGATTTTGAGTATTAAAATCTTAAAACCTGTGACACTTTTTCATCCTGGACATATATAATACATCCAGGCATTGGTTTTACATACCTACCCTTTCGAGACCGATAGGTATGATTTGGTCTACATTTAGGTATATGTTTTACTATAATTAAATGAATTTACGTTTAGCTTTTAAGGGTTTAGTTTTACTTCCCGGTTGCTCATTTTCCTAGAGTATGGTTTCTTTTGAGCTTCCTCCCCTATGCAGATTAAGGCAATTAAAAACGTTCCCAGTCAACTGGTGGAAGTTTGATTTCAGAGAACGCCACTCTGTTGCTTCCGACAGAGACAGATCTCGCTGTGGATCGTAACTGTTGTACTAGCCTCTAAGGGCAAGGGAATACATTCTCGTATGTTGCGATGCTGCACCTTTATGTCACATAGAGTTGGCTGTGTTATTGGTAAATTCACTTTTTAACCCTGTTTATTCCTCCTGCAACACTAACCTCAATAACTTATTTTGTTAACCTTTAAGTTCTCTTAGCACCTGCTAACCAGATATGATATTATTTTTGTATTCGCAATTTGTGTCACTTCCCGGGAATGATTGTGAAATAATCGTTTTTATAAAGCAATTCCTGGAGCTGGAATTTCGGTCCAACGAATATGAGGTGCCTTTACAATGAGAAGTTCGCCGATTCTTTGATAGATATTTCCCCACTGAGCAAACTCCATGAAACACCATTTTGGAGGGTATTTAACTAAATATGTATATATAGACACAGATATACATATTCATATACTCATAATGTATGACTATGTAGAGGTCATTGCAATGACGTTAATGCACTCATGGTATAAATTTTGAATATTACGTCATTTGAACCAAAATGATTTGAAGCTTTCCCTAGATTATGAAATAACATCACATTTTTGTAATTTAACTATTAAGGACGTCGTCCTATTTTTAACTTACGTTCATTCCATGTGTATTTTCTGGAATATGAATAATGAATAAAGGAAAAGACAAACAGAATACTAGAGAAAGGGATTACTGAAGAAACTAAAGCTAGCTGTAAGGAGTTATCACCTGCACAGCAAAGTTACAAACATTCCTTTCTACAGCGGAAGTGAAACATTTGTTTATCAATAATCGTGTACGGTTAATGACACGCTGTACCTTGCAGCTAAAATGTTACACAAGAAGAAGAGTTAACTAACAGCAGAGCGATGTGAGGTCTGCCAATATTGTTGGAGGTACTGCAACCTTCAAGGCAAAGTGTTTAATAGTTTGAACTGTCTAATTCCTGTACAAACACACTAGACAGTATCAAAGCAGTTTACAATAACAAAGGTATGATGAGGTCAAGATGCAGTAATAAACGAATTAGACAGTAGACACAACATGGACATTCGCGCTATCAATTATTTATGAAAACGAAGACCCAATGTTTAATGAGTATTATAAAATATCATTTATTAGTTCTTTAATTTGCAGTACTACGTACGAGCGCACGGAATATATGCGCTACGTCTTTTTACTTTAGAAATTCTAAGTAAGAGTATGTAGAGGAAAAAGCATTGGAAAAATATTCTCTGTGTATGTGCGTGTGAACATCATAACCCGAAAAGGAAAGTTCGGTTGAATACAATATTTCCTATTTACTTCAACATCTTGAAAGGATGCAACGAGAAGATATTCAACAAAATTCCCGCTCCAAACTATCCTTTATATGGAAAAATTATATGGAACTTATTTTTTCAAAAACTGGCTTACAACTTGGTTTAAAGTAACATATACTCAAGATATTTGCACTAAAAGTGAAACACATCTTGAATTTTCTGGGTAAATCATCTCTACTCCACTTCATTCTAAATGATTTTTTCACTGTTGGTAAACTGTACGAAACTGAAAAAATCTTATCGTGGAAAAAATAAAGATCTCATTAAATTACACATGTTCTATATTCAGCGTCTCAGAAATAGTCCTCCTACTTGATTTGAACGTTCAAATACTTATACTCTCCTCGAAAGCAAAATTATTACTGTTTTTTTGTCTCATAGTCATGTATAAGCATGGAATTTCAAGGCCATCACATAGGGATACACACTTTAACCATTTATCAATAAATGTCACAATAAAAAACATAACTGTGACATGAAAAACTATTTAAATTAATTAGAGACAACAGTAATAAACCTTTTAAGAATACATTGTAGAAGGGTAGATGATGTCAGGTGAATATAACACGAGATTCTGTTATAATGTTTAAATGCTGTTCTTACTAAACATGTCACACAAGTACACACCTTGTGACATATGCAATGAAATTATATTTGGGAAAGAAAGTTTGATAAGCAAACATTCCCGAACAAAGTTTAGGATATCTCATTTGCATTTGCCGCATATGAAGACTGATAAAGACTGAGAAAAACCTCAATCAGATAGGATTTTAACAGCAAGCCTCCCTTGGCTATAGGTGAATATCTTCATTTTGCGATGAATGATTTTATATTTGTGACCACCACATTACATTGTCTCAATTACATCTTCCAAGTCCGCTAACACTAATTAATGTGTCATGTCTCTTATTGACCTTCAGTGACAAATAAGATGTGCATTTTGCAGTGAATTATCACCCTGCATATCCTGTTTGTTTCAAGTAGTGTTCTTAGAAAGTCAATAAGTACTGTCAAAATAGTTACCATCTAATGTAAACTAGACAACATTTGCACATCTTAATTGGAGTCAAATACTCATCAATGCTTGAGAGCGGCTCATTTGAGATGAGGATGCTGAGAGACCAAGAAGGGTAGTAAACACTAACCGTGAAGAACAAGCTACCTGCAATGGAGACAGAAACGAAACAGCAGAAGACGCACTGCAGTAAAGAAAGGAATTGCTCACATGACTAAATGGATCATTTTGTGAAAACAATCCTCTGTATCCATATCACTTCAGTGAGTGCAAGAATTAATTGTGACGCACTTTGAGTTAAGGAAGTTCTACAGTGCGTTCCCTGAGCAACCGGACCGCCTCGCGAAACCGAAACGGGTGAGGGCCAGCGCACTCTCTGCCAGAATTACGCCTAAAGTACCGGGAGGTAACCCTTAACTACCTATACCAATTTACATTAGGCTTAACTGAAATCACAATAGCTGTTGAAATTTATTACCTTCAACGCGAATAGATTCCCCATAGCTCCGAAAGCAGTTCTGGTTCACTGGAAGAAGTTCATCTTGACTGATTGCCTGTATTTCTCTCGTGATGTCCTTCAATTCTTGTAGCGTGTGTGGGTTGGATGCGTACACTTTATTCTTTAACGTTCCCCATAAATAAAAGTCACATGAAGATATGTCAGGGGAACGAGGTGGCCACAATCCTCGACTAATTATTCTGTCACCATACACACTGCTCAATTCATGCATAGAATTGGCAGCAATGTGCGCTGTAGCCGAGTCCTACTGAAACCACACACACAATCATTCATCTCTTGTTAGCTGCGGAAATAAAATTAAAATGGAATTTACATAAACGTGTGAATGAACTGTTGTGTCTAAAAATATGGGACCGATAATTCTACGTGCACTTACTGCACACCAAACCGCAACTTTTGCAGCGTGGTGAGGATTTTTCGTGAATAATATGGGGATTTTCCTTAGCCCTGTATCTATTGTTTTTGGGTAGAAACGTGACCGTGCAAATAAAAGCACGCTTCATCAGTCAAATGTCGGTCCATGTCACCATCATCAACGGACTGCGAAAACCAACTGCAATAATTAACCCTATGTACAGAGTCCTGTGGTTGTAAAGCATGAACTACTGTTACCTCTTACGGTTCAAGTTTTAGAAGTTTCTTTGCCTTAAACGCTGATGTCTTGGAAATGCCAACTTGTGCTACACGTCTCAAAGATTTTTGCGGTGAGTGCTCTACCCGGGTCCCTACATCATCAAGCTTCTCTTCTGATAGCACACTGTGTGTGTGTGTTTAGCCCGCCTCGGTAGCGTGGTTATAGCGTATCTGCCTCACGTTCAAGAGGTCCCAAGTTCGAATCTCGGTCAGGGTGGGTTACCTGGATACGGTTTTTTCCGGGGTTTTCCTTATTCTAAAAGACGAATGTCGTAATAACTAAGCTCCATGGACCCTCGGCCCATTTGAGCATCATTTCACGCATTCCATTCATCGTCCGACATGACTTAAAAAGGCCAAAGGACGTAAAGGACGTGTTCTTTCTTTTATTGAGCATATTTCGTGTTCATATACCATTTTGTACGCTTGACTTTATTGACAAGTTCATGAACAGTAGACCAGCTAGAAATTCGAACACCTGCGTAACGAAGTTGAAATTCTCCCTAACAGCTTTTTGCAGAAGAGTATTTCACATAAGTTCTAAAGTGTACTAAGCCATTAGTAATTGACAAATTATCACCAACAGACAACACAATGTTCACTCCGAACACACACAGACCTTGTAACCGCAGTATCAGACAGCGATTAGGAGGTGGCGAATTAATTGAAATCACGAGAATTAAAAAAGAAGATAAATTAATGAAAATGCTTTGCTAAACTAATATAAAATATTGTTATATTAATATGAAATCAGAATGAAATTAGAGTAGTGATTAAAATAGCGGTTTAATTAAGAATAAGATGGGAAGAATATAATTTAAGACAACTAACATGCTAGAATCCATGTAAGGGAGAGAAAATATTTCTGTAAAATCTGAACACAAGTCGGGGAGACAGGAAGAGGTGACCGTTAGCCTCTTTGTTTAAGGAAAGGTTCAATGTCTGAGAACTATAAGCAAAAATGTGTAGGAACAATAAGGTTTTCAAGATGCGGTCAGGCGTAAGACCTAAAAGGATTTACTTTGCTGTGGCGATAACGATGTATACCGTTACAAAGAGCCCAGGGTAGGCGTTACCCAACTCACGGTGGGATGTAACGACAATGAGTTCGATGAGTTTTGCTAACCAATAAAGAAAAATCGAAATAAAATGGGAAACCAATAATAATGTAAGATTTGAGAAATAGGAAGAAGGGTGAGTTATTTTGGTCATGTGATAAGGGTTAGAGTAGGGATCAGAATAAAGTACGAACGGAATCGCAGAGTAGACGAAACTTCACTTCTACAGTCATACTAAGAGGGAAAAGACGTGTTATTGCGCACGAAGAAGAGGTAGTAAAGATTTCTAAGTCCGAAATGTAGGGAAGTCAAGAATAACGCAACCAGCGTGAGAGAAGCAGCAGAAGAAGTTTATAATAGCAAAGTATTCGCCGTATAAAGAATTAAGAGAATTCTGTTAGAAAGTTTAGTAACAGGTGGTCACCGCTACCAATCAATCTGAATCAACGAATTGAGCGAGAATTAAATCAATTTTTGCAACGAACCAGTGTATTATTGAGACAACTGAGCAGCCAACAAACAACAAATCCATTTCCTACAACTATTCACCTGAAGAATAAGAGATCTCATAGCTCCAATTAGAACCCAAATCAAAATTAAACATCAACCAATTGAAATCTGACATGCGGGTATGCCGCATAATGGCGCCGACACGTTGGGGCTTCGAATTGTAGGAAATGGGTGAAATGTAACGACGAAGGACGACTACAAGGAGAAGTGAGAAGAACGACGACGAAGGACGACTACGAGGAGAAGTGAGAAGAACGACGACGAAGGACGACTACGAGGAGAAGTGAGAAGACCGACGACGACAACTACGATGAGGACAGCAGAGACTACGAAGAAGACGGCAAAAACAACTACATAGAATTTTCCCCCAACCAAGAGAGAAGTTCAAGTTCTTTCGACATCAACTGAGCCTACTAGACGACGAGCAGCACGACAAAAATTGGTAAAGACATCACATAAACACCACAGCCGTACAACAGAACTGTGAGTTACACATACTCAATTTATATTTCTTGTAAATGTAATATCATTCAGTGGGATCAATATCTATGTAATGTCTTAGTAATAAGTATTTTGGAAGGTAAATTAGAAAATTTAAAGGGGAAATTCAATGCTTTTGAGAAATAAGAAGATCGTACAGAATAAATTTAAAATGGAAAATTCTGGGGAACAAATAATTATGGAGACAGAGAAAGAGTTGGAAGTTGTTAATGAAGAGATAATGGAAAGCAATGTAATAGGATCAGTAGATGAGGGTGTAAATGGTGTAAGTAGCTTAAATGTAAATAGGAGAAGTGACAATCCTGGGGTTATGGAAAATCTACAAGAGATGTTCCAGAAACTCATGGCGCAAATGACTATTCAGAGTCAATCACTAGAAGCTAAATTAGTAGAACAGAACCAAACACTAGAAGCTATGGACAAATCACTCGAGGCTAAATTAGTAGAACAGAACCAATCACTAGAGGCTAAATTAGTAGAACAGAGTCAATCACTTGAAGCTAAATTAGTAGAACAGAACCAAACACTAGAAGCTATGGACAAATCACTCGAGGCTAAATTAGTAGAACAGAACCAATCACTAGAGGCTAAATTAGTAGAACAGAACCAATCACTAGAGACTAAATTAGTAGAACAGAACCAAGCACTAGAAGCTAAATTAGTAGGACAGAACCAAACACTAGAAGCTAAATTAGTAAGTCAAATTACAAGCCAAGGGAAAGAAACAGAAACTAGAATCACTGTCAGAATTCAAGGAATAACAGGGGAAATTCAATCTGTAAAAGAGGCCCTGCAGCGAGAAGTAGGTACTATAAGAAGTGACCTAGAAGCTACCAAATCTCTCGTTGCAGGAGTAGAAAATAGAATAGGGGAGGAAATTAATAAGGAAAGAATAAGAGTAGATGAACTGACCACGACACAGGTAACTTTTGTACAAGAGATAAATGACCGGTTTGACACTGTAAACAATAGTATAGCAGCTGACATGGAGAAGTTAAAAGAAAAGGTAGCACGTGTAACAAATATTCAATCAGAGAATACACAAATGTTGAGGGAAACAGTAAGCGAGATATCTCAAATCAGAGATACCGTAACTGGCTTCCAGCTGCGACAGCAAGGGCAAGTACCTGAGAGTTCCAATTGTACTATACATACACACAATGGAGAGAGGCAGAACGAACAGGTTAGCGCCCCTTCTGTCTCTCCTCAAAGCAGCAATAATAGCGAAATAAATATGCAAAACGTAAATATGTACCCACCAGTGCACATGAATTTTCTAAGCGAATTGCCCCTCCCGAAATTTAATTGTCGCAATGACAACGCAGTACAATTTTTGGCCGACTTAGAAAAGTATTTTGTCATCAGAGGTGTACCCGAGCAATATAAAATGATAATAGTTCAAAGGGCGTTAGAATCTGCCGAACTTAATTGGCTACGAGTAACTGTGGGAGAAGGATGCAGCTACGAGTTGTTCAAAACAGCTTTCCTAGAAAAGTATTGGAACGCCAATGTCCAATACCAAGTAAGGAATCAGATAACAAATGGCCGATACCAAGGTAATAATGGAGAGTCTATTACTGATTATTTCCTGAGATATTCGCAAATGAGTAAATATCTACAACCTCCATTACAGGAAGCCGAACTGATTTCTCTTCTCACTCCCCACCTTCCTGAGAACATTAGAAATCACATGGTGGTAGCAAGACCTCAGACATTGAGAGAGGCAATTACATTGTTAACGGCTTTACAAAGCGTTGGGACGCAAAATTCACAAAATAGACATGAGAATCGAATGCCAGTGAGAAATCCACACAGACCGTGGAATAATAATAGTCATGACGGGGAAAGGGCACACAATCCCCGAAATTTTAACACAAACCATATGGCTACTCGTCAAAGATACGATGCCCACGTCCCGAGGGAATTCCCTAACAACAATAGAGGGAGACAGGGACCACCAAATTCAAATTCATATGATTTCCCTATGAGATATGTACATGTAACTAGGAATGGAAATAGGGGTCAACCCCCATTTCTTCGAAGAGGGAATGCAAGACCGACGTTCCGACTACCAGAAGCTAATAGACAGTATCAATCACGTGACGCTGGTAGAGAGAACCATACAGACAGACCTGAAGTAAGACAGAGGAATCAACTTCTCTCAAGAGAATGGGTGCGTTCTCCTCCACCCACACCGAGGGACGCGGCGCCCGAGGTAGATGAAAGGCCAGAGACGACACAGCATACGGGAAACGAATCCAGGGTGCGATAGAAGACGTCCCGCATCGGACCCGGATGAACACGCTAGTTCTTAATTTGAACAGGGACACAGCTCTGAGTAGGGTGGTACAAAATAAAACAGAAACAGAAATAGAAAACGGTACTCAAATAAACAATCACTTAACAGAATTACAAGAAGTGAGAGATGCTCCACGTATTGCTGCAATAATAAACAAAGAAAAATGGCACATTACCATAGATTCAGGATCCTCAGTTTCAGCTATAAGTCAAGCATTCTTTTATCACTTAAAAAACAATGGAATGAAATTGCAAACATTGCCAGTGAAAAGTGCATATTGTACTCTGGCGGTAGGTCGCGCCAAACAAAAGATTAATACACAAATGCTTTTGAAAGTCACCATTGGGGAGGATACAATAGAATTTGTATGTTTTGTTATTAATAGGCTATCTGTAGACATTATTATGGGTAATGACGTGTTGTATGCGCTTCAAGCTAAGTTGAATTATCAAATGGAAGCCTTGGAAATCAAAATTAAAGACGTCATAGTTAAAGTTCCGTTTAGCTCAAGGGAAGCAGAAAATGAGATAAGATTGACAGATGAAGAAAAAGAAATAGATGGAGAAACATTTTTTGTAGAATTTATACGAATAGGAGGGATGGAGCTAGTTAAGATGAATCCATTAGAAGCAGAAGAGATGGGAAACTATGATAAAGAAGTGTACGTAGCGGCAGAAGAAGGGCTTTTAGAGATGACGTCATACGGACTTGGGCAGACAGAAGCATGTGAACAGGAGATAATTACCCTACCAGATGATTTCCAGGTAGTCGAAAATAATGTAAACATGACCTATAGAATAAGAGAAACAGTAGCAAACTCGAACCTACTTAACGACCACCAAAAAGAGATTTTTTATAACGTTTTATGTAAACACAGAAATGTATTTTCGGAACACACTGGGACCTATAGTGATTTTGAGTATGAATTCGAGATACATGATGTTCCCCCATTCAAATATAAGTGCAGACCTATTCCATTGGATTTACAGGAGGCAGTGAACCTTAAAATACAGGAAATGTTGGAAGAGGGAATTCTGGAGATATCTACATCAAAATTTATAAGTCCCCTATGTATAGTCAGAAAAGCAAATGGAACAGTACGACTGACGATAGATGGACGTCATATAAACCAATATATTGTTCCGGATAATTTTCGAACCCCAGCAATAGAGCAAATTTTGGCCAGTATTGGGGCACAAAGGTATTTTACTTCACTAGATGTGACCAACTCATTTTTGCAAATTAAGTTGAAACCTGAATTAAGGCAATATACCTCATTTTTGCACGGAGGATATCAGTACCAATTTACAAGAAATTGCTTTGGACTAATTAATTCTGGAAGCGCATTCCTACGGGCGATGCAGAAAATACTCAACACGCAAAGGGAAACATATGTGTCACAGTATGTAGATGATTTATTGATATACAGTAGAACAGTGGAAGATCACCTTACCTATTTGGATTTAGTGCTCGGAAGGCTAGCAAATGCTGGATTAACACTGAATTGGGCCAAATGTAAATTTTTCCAGGAATCAGTTAAATATTTAGGATATATCATAACAGGCGAAAATATAGCTCCTGACCCAGAAAGAGTGGAAGCCATTTTGAAAATACCACGACCTAAGACGCCAAAACAAGTAAAACGTTATCTGGGTGTACTTGGGTACCAATCAAGGTTTCTGATAAACTATGCAAAGGAAGCCGCACCGTTGCGAGCACTACTGGAAAAAAATCGAAAATGGCGATGGACTATGGTAGAAGAAAATGCTTTCAAAAGATTACAAGAACTCTTCAGTGAATCCGTATTATTGACATGGCCTGATCCAGATTTACCTTATCTCATATACACGGATGCCTCCATGGTGGCGTTAGGAACTATTTTAGCCCAAGAGACACCGACTGGAGAATTAAAGGTCATAGCCACAGCCTCCCGAGGGTTAACGAAAACCGAAAAAATTGCTTGCATAACAGAACAGGAAATTACGGCTATTTACTACGCCATTTGTAAATTTAGACAATATATATATATAATAAAAGGATTGTGATATTCACCGATCATATCAGCCTATCATTTATACGAAATTGCAAATTGACCAGTACAAAAATTGCGAGATATATCCACGAGATCATGGCTTACAACCCAGAGATTAAACATATACAGGGAAGTCTTAACATCTTTAGTGACATGCTTTCACGTATAAAGCCACAGGGGAATCTTCCAGAAAATATCAGTAGTAATGGTACAGAATTACCATTGTTAAAGATGGATGTAACCTTCAGTATAAAATTAACAAAGGAGATGAGAAGATTGTCGGAATTACAACGCCAGGACTGGAAATTAAAACAAATTATGGAAAAGGCATTGCCCATAGAACAAGCAAATTCACAGAAATACGGAGTGCTAAATAACGTATTGTATAAGTTACAGGGTGTTTCCAAACCTGCTTGGAAAGCATATATACCCGCAGCGCTGGAAGAGCTAGTGATTTCTGCTTACCACACAGCTCTTATACATGCTGGCGTTGAGAAGACAATGATTTCCATAAGCAACCATTTATACATATTTAGATTAGGCAAGAAAGTTAGGACCTTTATATCTACATGTGACATCTGCCAGAGGGCAAAATCATTAAATTATAAGATAGATCGACCCCCTGTATCCATCACCAGGAAGGAACCATTAGAATTAGTTGCAGCGGATGCATATGGTCCACTCCCTGCAGGAAGAGGAGGATTAAAATATTTATTTGTACTTATCGACGTGATGTCGAAATTTGTGAAAATATACCCTCTCAAGAAATTAACAAGTGCAGCATGCGCGAATAAAATAGTGAAAGACTATATAGTCAAATACGGGAAGATGAAAGCACTATTAGTAGATAACGCGTCCATACACCATGGAAGACGATTCGTGCACACCATTCAGGATGCCGGAATTCGCATCTATAACACAACGTCGTACCATCCGTGCTCTAATCCAAGCGATCGCGTAATGAAAGACCTAGGTGTTCATCTCCGAGTCCTTTGCTCATTGAAACAGACTACCTGGCCAGACCACATCAACTATATTGAGTTTATATTCAATAATTCAGTCAATTTAACCACAGGATATGCTCCTATCCAATTGCATAGGAATTTAACACCGGAACCAATAATAGAGGGTGTTCCGGAAAGTATACAAGTGACAACCGAGACAGATCGAGAACGGATCCAAAATGCTGTTAAAAGAATAATGGAAAAAGTAGAGAAAAGAAACGCAAAGAAAATGCGGTATAAGAAGAATTGGGAACCAAAGGTCGGCGACTTAGTTCTAGTGAAATCGTTCGACAAGTCAGATTTGTTAGGAAAAAAGACTAGAAAGCTATATATGCTATGGAAAGGCCCATACCGGATTGAGAAAATATTTGGTGACAGAGCGTATGCTCTATCACACCCAAGAAATGGTAAACCAATAGGCAGATATAACATCTCCCTAATAAGGCCATATCGTCAGAAAAACATTGTAAACAGTACCGAGCAGACCCAAGAATCACCTGTGTAAATGTGATTGAAATTATATATACGAAGATGTAAAAAAAAATACCAAGTTAAAGTTATATAATTAGTACGGGGAACGTTTTCGTTTGAAATTCAAACACTGCGTGGGAGTTGCAAGTTCCAAAATTCCTGTGCACAAACAAAAATGATAATGTAATAAGAATAACCACAGCTAATGAACATGTTAGAAAGATCTTTAAAAAAAAATAATTTGTGAAATGTAAATATAGTATAAGTACTGATGTATTCATGTGCCAAAAGGCTATGTTGTTATTGTAAAGGTCACAGACTTAGGCGTGACAAAGTGAAAGAAAGTTTAGAGTGAAAAGTGAAGTGGAAAGACAGGACAATGAACTGCCAATGTTTACTGTCAGGTAAACGAACCACCTGATTACAGGTAGACAACTGAGTGCAGGTAGAGGTAACCATATTTGGACATCGTTACGCAAAATATAATAATGTGGGGACGAATGTTCTTACGGTGAAGGACTGAAAGATAAAGAAACGTCCCAATAAGTTAATATAATAATATTAAAAAAAAAAAAATCATTGAATGTAAAATGTAATATTGTAAACTGTAATATAGTAACATTAATGTAGTACTTAAGGAATGTAATAAGGTAAAATCAAGTTGATGTCAAGTGAGACAAGGATAATTCAGTGAAGTGTATATATAGTTGAGGTATTACGAATGTTATTTGTATATAGGGTAATAACCACATATACGACAGTGTACTTGTCTATGTACGTAATGTATCATATCTATAATTCTATGTATATGATGTACCATATTGACCATTCTATGTGTATAAAGTAACACACTGATGAAGATGAGGGAAACGGTGACCACCGAAAAATGTGTCGAGTAGGGAATGAGAAATTATAAGATATAAGGAGGAAATGTCATGACGGGGGTTTGACAAAATTTAAATAAGGGGTATTTCATTTTTGTCAAACGGGCATTATGTAACCGCAGTATCAGACAGCGATTAGGAGGTGGCGAATTAATTGAAATCACGAGAATTAAAAAAGAAGATAAATTAATGAAAATGCTTTGCTAAACTAATATAAAATATTGTTATATTAATATGAAATCAGAATGAAATTAGAGTAGTGATTAAAATAGCGGTTTAATTAAGAATAAGATGGGAAGAATATAATTTAAGACAACTAACATGCTAGAATCCATGTAAGGGAGAGAAAATATTTCTGTAAAATCTGAACACAAGTCGGGGAGACAGGAAGAGGTGACCGTTAGCCTCTTTGTTTAAGGAAAGGTTCAATGTCTGAGAACTATAAGCAAAAATGTGTAGGAACAATAAGGTTTTCAAGATGCGGTCAGGCGTAAGACCTAAAAGGATTTACTTTGCTGTGGCGATAACGATGTATACCGTTACAAAGAGCCCAGGGTAGGCGTTACCCAACTCACGGTGGGATGTAACGACAATGAGTTCGATGAGTTTTGCTAACCAATAAAGAAAAATCGAAATAAAATGGGAAACCAATAATAATGTAAGATTTGAGAAATAGGAAGAAGGGTGAGTTATTTTGGTCATGTGATAAGGGTTAGAGTAGGGATCAGAATAAAGTACGAACGGAATCGCAGAGTAGACGAAACTTCACTTCTACAGTCATACTAAGAGGGAAAAGACGTGTTATTGCGCACGAAGAAGAGGTAGTAAAGATTTCTAAGTCCGAAATGTAGGGAAGTCAAGAATAACGCAACCAGCGTGAGAGAAGCAGCAGAAGAAGTTTATAATAGCAAAGTATTCGCCGTATAAAGAATTAAGAGAATTCTGTTAGAAAGTTTAGTAACAGGTGGTCACCGCTACCAATCAATCTGAATCAACGAATTGAGCGAGAATTAAATCAATTTTTGCAACGAACCAGTGTATTATTGAGACAACTGAGCAGCCAACAAACAACAAATCCATTTCCTACAACCATTCACCTGAAGAATAAGAGATCTCATAGCTCCAATTAGAACCCAAATCAAAATTAAACATCAACCAATTGAAATCTGACATGCGGGTATGCCGCAACCTTTTTACTACAGCCGTGTCAGTCGAGTTGGGTGTGTGGTGAGCGAAAGTGCTATTCTCGTCACTCAGTCAAAGGCCGCCGCCAAACGGTCCGGTCGCTCAGGGAACGCGCGGTACTATCATGTGTTACAAAATTGTGCAATTTTCATGAGTTTTTTTAGCATGTACCATGCTCACTAACGAAGTTGGATTTACTGGCGACGGTACTCCTTAACTTTCAGATTACTTAAACCAGGCCTAAGAAAACTCATGAATTACTTACGGCAAACAGACATTAAAAAGAACTCTGCTTAAATATTTGGGGTAACATTATTAATGGCACTTTATTGGTCCAATTTCTTTTCTCCACCTCTAAGTGAACAGGCACATTTATATTTCTCAAAAATGACTTGCATTATTTAAGTAATGATGTGATTCTGGTCGTCATCTAAGTTACGCGATTTTCATACGAAAGTGCGCCAGTTCATTTTAGTCGGATAGTACGCAATTTCTTGAATTTTAAGTTTCCGCCTAGATGGCTTGGTCGAGAGAGATTCATTGCATGGCCTTCTTAATCTATTGATTTGAATGGAATAGATATCTTCGCCTAGAAACATTTAAAGTCCTAGTTTATGTACCAGATATTCACACTAGGAGAGTGCATCCATGATACCTATATATGACCAAATCGAAAAATTCCAGGAATTTGCAGCAGTTAACTCGATAGTGCAGAACGCAGACGTAGGGCAGGAGTTATAATAAAATTTCTTCAATGTTTTATTATAACTAAGAAATAAATGATTTTCATGTACATATTGGTATGAACTTGTTATGTTGTGATGTTGGGAGGATGCCCCCAAAGTGTGACACCAATAGAGCTACACCTGTATTTGTTTGAGCATCTTTCTGTTTAGAGTAGTGTGTAAATTAGTACATTAGATATATGAACTTTCAAAATAAAGTCTCTAAAACAACCAGGCAACAGATAATTCAAAAATTAGAAAGAAATAAAGCTAAGTTCCATAGAACTCACATGTCGCGTGGAAGAAAACAAAACAGAACCGCAGAAAGACAGTGCTCCAACAATGTACACGTCATTAGAGCGAAAGGTCTGAGGAAATATATAAACATCCTAAATGTGACAAAAGACAACGCATGGATGCAATTCACAAACTACTACCGAAGAAGAGTTTGTTGATCCAAAAAACAAGTACTTGAAAATGATTTTTAAGTACAGCTATGCGGAAAGTAAGATTTGAAATCACAGTTCTGAATGGACAAACAAGTTTAGTGCACTAGCTAACACATGTGCAGTGAAAATGTTTCACACGGGTTTATTGACGTCAAACTTAGTTTCTTACGATAACGCAGCTATCATTGAAAATCTGACAAATATCACTAGGTAAAAGCAGCAATCAATATCACCGTTTGAAAATATTATAAATAGTTGAATATTTAAGAAATGACAAATTGGCATTATCATTGAATAAATTGATTGAAAATATCTTTAGTATCTTTTTCCCCAAATAGTGGCAGGAAGGCTGTTAAAATATAGTTATTGATATCACTGATTTGAACTGGTGTGCATATCTAAATTTACGTCTTATTTCCTTTCTTACTGGCATAGTAAGTAAAAATATAAATATGAATTGCAGCTATTGAGTTAGAACAACACAGTATTAAACTACCTGGCCAATAATCATAAGTCAGCAAGTTAATTTTACAAGCCATTTTATCTAGTGATACTGAGATTAATTGGGTGTAAGTACTTAGAGACTTTATTTGCTGTCATCAGTATAACCCTATATTAAATAAATAAGATAAAGTTTCAGAGGCAGGGAGGATAATTAAAACATAGATAGTAAATAACAGTCAAAATAAGAGAGAAGAATTAAAAAGATAATGAGTATTGATTTGAAAGCAGTGGTTGCCTAACGGACAGATTTTGAACTAAAGCACCACACACCATACCTGCGATTGGACACTTGAAGGTTCGGAAGCCAGATTTTCAGTCTCTAGCCAGATCAGGGCTGAGCCCCCTGCTGGCAGTAGAATATTTTATGAGCTAGGGCAAATGACGGTAAAGGTTTGTGAACCGTTGGCACGTAGTCTCAGTTCGCGTCTGGCTGGCAACGAGAACGGACCTGTATGGCGTTCCGTCTCTTAAACTTCTTCAGAAATCTAAAATTTATGAATATATTGGTTTCATAACAAGTGAATTAGTATTCTATATGTGATTGGCATATTTTTAACATTTAATATAAAAGTTTAAAGTATAAAACTTGATTAAAAAACTTTAACTCTGTCGCTTCTTAGAATACCTACGCAAACTCTGATGGTGAGCTGTCATAGCTCTGGTGAGCAGGCTTGGGATTGTTGCAGATGCTGGTTGGATCTTTGAGATATTTAATATCGACGCAGGGCATTTTATTCCCTGCATCACTAGTTAGATGCTAATACATATATTATTGTTGGGCAAATGTCCGGAGATTCGCGCTATTCACTTATTCATTTTACATAGCAAACGTGCAAATACACATATTATAGAGCCTAATTTCGGCCAGGGCGTTCGTTAAATAGGTTACATTTCACGCTTTAAACATTTTACCATTTTATATGGATAAACACTGCTGTGACAATGCTAGATTTACCTATAAAATAACGAAGTTGGCAACACTGCGTGGCAGTAATGCTGATAGTGGCGAGAGGACAGCCAGTCACATCAAGCGATCGCTAACCTCGTAACACTAGTTGTGCCATCGGAGGTTAAAGACACTCGTGTCTATGAGCGTGCGCGCGCGCACGTGTGTTTGTGTGTCTAAAAATTTTATACATCCATAGCCTTTCAAGCACTTAAACGACAGACCTTAATTCGTTCAGAATGTAACTGAGATGCTTAAATGAAGCATCCGGGTGTAAATAATGGTGTCTGACATTTTTAAGTATTTCTGGTTATTATCATATGTTTCATGGAGCCTGCTGGAACTGTATGTACATTCAAGTGGTTTTGAGAAAGGGCAAGAGATGGCACAGCAATATTTTTTCCAAATTATGGTATCTAGTATATTTTTCACATACATAATGTTATATGCAACGAGATCGCTGTCAGAAGAAAGTTGGATCCATATACCTTTGAGAACCGGATGGATGCTACTGAGAATACAGACGTAACATTAGCAAGAGGTTTTGTTGTAGATCGGATTAAAGACTGGAAGGTAGCACAGAAGTTAACCACGAGAGATCACAATTTATTTCGACTTTGAAGTTTTGAGATCTGGAGGAGATTTACGACGTACCATTAGGATGACTATATATCAGCTTAAAGATGTAGATTGGAACACACTACGAAATAATCTACAAATTCCAGATCCATTTAGTACAGGAGAGGATATAAATTCAAAAGCAAAACAACTCACGACTAGCATACAGAAGGCCATGGAAGCCTCACTTAAGAAGTGTACTTATATAAGTATAGAATATAAAGTTTGAACAGATAAACTGCAAAACTTAAGAAAAGTAAAACAGACACGTAGAAATTATAAAACTAGCTTGACAGCACAAGAAAAGGAAATTAATTTACATATTTTTAGAATGTATAAGATCCAATATAAGGCTGAATTTGAAAAACCACGCAGAGAATCCTGGCAACAATTCATAGAAGAAAATTTTCAGGAATATCCTTGGGGAGTACCATATAAAATAATAATGGAAAACATATCAGCACCAGAAATTATTGCTACTGTAGAATAAGATGGTGTAACGGATACCACCATATGGAGAGAATCAATAAAAGAACTTATAACTAAGATGTTACCATCGGATGTAGAATACCACCAAGACGATAAACATTGACAGAAAAGGACAGCATTTCAACAAGAGTATATCAATTATAATGTTATATATCCTTTCAATATAACTGAAGTTTTACAGGATATACAACAGCTAAAACCATGAAGGGCTCTTGGGCCAGATAATATCTCAACAGAAGTTATTCAGAGTATTAAAAATGAGATCGCACCATACCTATGTGAACTTTATAGTCAATGCCTTGTGGAAGGTACAGTACCATATTGTTGGAAGTTAATATGGTAATTTTTAAAAAAGGAAAAGATAGGGATCCTAGTAAACCTAAATCATACCGACCCATATGTCTTCTGAACAACTTAGGCAAAATCCAAGAAAAAATACTATATAAAAGAAGTAATGAATAAAGAATAATGATATGTATAATTGATAGGCAGTATGGATTTCATAAGGAATGCTCTACAGAAGATGGCATAAATTTAGCTCTCACAACAGTAAATCATTGTGATAAAAATATGTATTGGGAATATTTGTAGACATCGCTGGTGCTTTCGACAATTTACGGTGGCCTCAATTATTTCAAACACTAATAGATAAAAAACACCCTAGATGCTTGTAAAATTCACTAAAGGATTACTGCATGAATAGAAGAGTACAAATCAGAGGAGAAAGTACAATCATAACTAAAGAAATCACTAAAGGATGCCCTCAGGGATCGGTTTTAGGACCGCTCTTTTGGGATATCCTAACGGAACCGATAATAAATAGTTTGCAACAATCGCTAGAAATATTAGAAGTTATAGCCTATGCAGATGACTTATTTATATTCGTAGCAGCTAATAATCGGATTGAACTGGAAGTCAAATCTAAGACATCCCTTGGGATACTTGATAGTTAGTGTAAACAAGACAAATTAGAAATTGCTACGCAGAAGTTGTCTTTTATGCTCTTTAAAGGTAATCTAAAAGGAGATCCTATGGTCAAACTTAACGTCAACATGAAAAGAGCATATGTTATTAAATACCTTGGTATGTATATTGATGAGAAGCAACATTTTGACACCCATATTAAATCTGAAGCAATGAAAACTAATGGCGTATTAATGAAACTATCTAGTACAATTCATACATGTCATATGAGTTTTATGGTGGGTATAACTGTGTATGGAGCGTCGATATGGTCACAGAGTAAAATTGAGGAAGAATATAGATACTCTATGGAAATACCAAAGACAGGCTTTACTTCGTTGCACAGGTTCAGTATCAATGACTGCTACAATGACATTATTAGTGATAGTGGGAATATGGTCATTGGATTTGTTGATTAAACAAAGGGTTGCCTGCTTTTTGATGAAGCGGAGAGAATTCAGTAAGATAGAAAATCTATTGGGAACTGTATGCAGGACAGGGAAAGGAACAAGGAACGCATTAATTTAAGAATGGCAACACGAATGGGATCAAATTTATATAGGGAGAAGGACACACGAAATCTTTCCTAGTATAAATGAGAGGCTAAAATTAAAGGAGATTCAACCAAGACGAAGTGGAATACAATACATTTCAGAACATGGGCCGTATAAGACATACTTTAGCAAGATAGGTAAGGCAGATGATAACATGTGCACAACCTGCATGGATGAAGATACCCCGGAAGATGCTTTATTTGAATGTGCAAATTATACACAACAGCTAGGAGAAGAGAGGAAAAAATTAGCAAGAAAATGTACATGGAACATCATTAGGAGCAGGGAAGATTTTAAAATACTAGATTTGGCAACAGAGAAGGTCTCAACAATGGATGAAGTAATGGAGTAATGGATGACTATAATCAACAAAAATAGCAGCAACGACGAGTAAGAGACAATATTCAACATAGAGATCGTGAACCCCCTTCCACACCGAGAAGATCCGAATGACTACGAGGACAGAACATGGATACCTAACTTCAACATCCAAAGGAAGAAGAGGAACATCATTTAGTAGAAAGATTAATAGCAGGAGCCAATCTTGGATTCAACAGAAAGACTTGAAGCGACAGAAAGGAGACAACACCAACCATACAGGAAGAAGAGGATAGATGTGCTTATTGGGGATAGGAAGGTAGAATTAGTTTACATTGAGAAAACTGTAAACTACAATAGTAGAAATTAGATTAGTTAGGTTAGATTAGATAGGTAGGTGTAGGTTAGTTTATATGCAAAATTCTGTAAACGTCAATATAATCATGGCTTCTTCCACACTGATTCGGCGTTTGATGACTCGGAAAAGTAAACGTACTATCTACCAGATGTGGGTAGCGAATTCTAGGTAAGAAATAATCTTAACCTTTTACATGATCCAGGCATGTAAACAATGGCTTCTGCTCTAGATACCACTTTCTACCACAAAACACGAAGCACTTACTATAATAAAATATTATTTTTATTTTTAAATTACATTGATCCATTATTGTCAACCATTAAAATATGTGAACAATGCTGTCTTGTACTACTATGAACATAAAGTAGTATTATTGTTTCCAAATAAGGTAAATTTGTTTCACCTGAAGCACAATTTCAGTTACCATTGTTTACATGGACTGCCACATTATATCAATTAATACCGTTTAGTGACTAGCGAGTGAGACCTCCTCTAATGCAAAGGTGCTGGGTTCGATTTCTGGCATGTCGAGGATCCCGTCCTCCCCGAGGGGAATAGATGTTAATCAGAGTCCAGTAGTCGATTCGTTCTAACTTAACTAAAATAATTTACAATATTTTATTTCGGAAATTAATTGTTCTTTCACACTGGTCGTGTGTAGGTTAAATTGTGGAAACGTAGTCAGAGAGAAAAGTTCAATACAATAGCCGGGATTTGAACCACGGATCTTCTGGTTTCCGTCCAGCCGCTCTACCATTGAGCTACTATGGCCAACTTGTCGATATGACATTAAATTCTCCAACTGACTAGTATTTTACGGTAAACCACTTAGAAGTTCTCATAAACACATGAGAAAACTACCAGAACTTTTCAGTCTGACTCTACGTTTCCACAATTTAGCCTACACACAGACAGTGTGAAAGAACAATTAACTTCCATTAATTGACGTAATAGTGGTTAACTATAAAGCCCGAGCGTTAAAGTACTTACATGTTGTAAGTCGCCATTAAGGTAGTTTTCTCATGTGTTTATGAGAACTCCTAAGTGGTTTACCGGGAAAATACGAGTCAGTTGGAGAATTTAATATCATATCGGCACGTTGGCCATAGTAGCACAATGGTAATGCGGCTGGACGGAAACCAGAAGATCCGTGGTTTAAATCCCGGCTATGGTATTGCATTTTTCAGTCTGACTCTACGTTCCTACAATATTTTATTTTGTTACAGAATACTCTGGAAAATGAAATGAATACACCACAATCATTAAGTGTTCCTAGTAATAACAATGGCGAAGACTCAACCTCAGGGAATGACGACAAAATAGTCAACAGAGGACGGAAAAGGAAAAGAAATGTCAACTTCTAAACATTACAATCGCGAACTAGAACCTTTCTCCCTGAGAAAGTAATGTCGGGCAAAACATTTTCTAGGAAGTTTCAGTAGCGCTTTAACGGTTAAATATGATGGACCTCGTCCAATCGAAGCTGCAAAGTTATCTGATGTGATATCTTGCATGTAGTGGATACCAGAGGTTTATCATAACTGCAACAAGACTTTGAAACAGTGACACTGGCCTGAACAAGATGCCTTAAGGTTGCTTATCGTATCAAGACATTAAAGAGGTTCTATAGGTCTCCACTACTGAGAACAATTAAACTAACGTTTTACATTAAAAGTGCTAACTGCCACTGATATTACCATTTTGTGTCCAGAATTTTGTTACTTGTGCAGGTAAATAATGTTACTTACAAACAAACATATGATTCAATTTTAAAAGAGCGCTCTAGTTTTGTAGGTAAAAGTTTGTTAAATGTTAAAATGATGTGTCTTCAATTTTTTCTATACCTATTTCGGGTAATTTTAGAAGCAAAACTAATGAAAACAATTTACATCAGCTTCGGATATTTTTAAACTTTCTTTTTGCTTTTTTTCAATGAATATAAAATGTCAGATGCCATTATTTACTGCCGAAAGTCTTATATAAGTTTGAATACACAACGGAGTTTCAAAAACTGAAAGTCTCTATCCAGTAGTTACTATCTCATCTACTGGACCACGACCTTCAAGCCCGGAAATGACGTTATACTAGATCAACACCGGCCGTGGAAGCCCAAGAATGTGCATTAAAAGTCACTAGGTTCTTCTTTTGTTCATTTGAATAAAAGTATTCACTCCCTTTGCAACGTTTAATTTTGTATTTTACCAGTTAATACAAGTCAAAAAAGGTCAAACGTTCATGGAATCCGGGAGACGTTTGTGGTTTTCACTTATTACATTATTGTACAGAGCGAGCAAATGGGACATAAAGCAGATATTGCGCGAATATATTCATGGAGCAGAATTTTGCATCGTGTCCTCATCAACCTACAACAAAAAGAAATCCTGACAATGGCGCAATGTCAAACAGCGTGTAATATTTCATGAAATACGCTGCAGCACAATAGAGAGGTGACGTACAGTAAAGCACGGCACACAATGATACTGATAGTAAGGAATATATAGGCATTTCAAATAATTTTAATGTGCTCACAAAGACACGGTTAAAGCCAAAATGGCAGCGCTTCAATAGAAGAGAAACAGCCGTTTATTAAATAGTATATGATTTAATAACAATCAGGTATGGTGTTTAGTCGACAGGTACGTACATACTGCCTGCCTCGCAAGCGCTCGTACATGGTAGCCTGTGTGCCTCACGGTCAAGAGATCGCCATTTCGAATCTCGTTCAAGGTGAGTTATGTGGATAAGGTTTTATCGGGGGGGGGGGACGGTTTCCTTATCTTGAAAGACGAATTTCGGGTGACGAAGCCCTATGGCCCCTGAGCTGATTTGAGCATCACTTCATTCATTTCATTCAGCAACCGATATGACTCAACGTACACATATATATAAACAAAACGTTGCAACTCCGTACTAAAATTGACCATAAATTGAAATAAAAATAGAGCAAAAATTTATTCTAGGGCTCATATTAACGCAAAATGCGAAGCACAGCTCATGAAGCAAAATATCAAGTCATAATAAATTATTTTCATATTACTGTAATTCCGCATGTTTGATCCCTAACGGTTTATTCTGTGTATCTATGCATGCAAAATGGTGTGTTATTGTAGCTTTTAACAAAAAGGTTATTTATATTTTTGTTCCATTTTATACTTGTTTTGCTCTTTGTAAATTATATGCCCATTATATTTGCTTTGAAACCACAACTACGCTTGTAATTTTAATAACGATTAGTAATTTTATCTTAATATACATTTCCATCACATCATGCACCTTGCTCTCCTACATTGTGGGTAAGAGGGAGGAGCCAGCGAAGCCAAAGAGACGTACAGAAATCCTTAGCATTTCAACAAATTGTCACCCGGTACACCAGGGCAAGGGCACCGAGGAGGCCATAGCTGTCTGGGAAACATTTTAAGGAAGCCAGGGAAGAAGCATTACAGAACGCATGCACCCCGACATCTGCCCGGATCCGTCGATACCTACAAGCAAACCTGAAAGATGACAAGATGAAAGAAAGGTATCCATTTAGTAGAGGATCCGTCACAGCATTAGCCTAGTGACAAGGAGAAGCCACGGAAAAGCCCAAGTGACAGTGGTTGGTTGGCAGAGAACGAAGTTGCAAATTTTTGAATGAGAGTTACGCATATTTCCGCGACGCCATTCCCACTTGGTTGTATTTCTATATTACTCAGCACCACCTTTCTACGAGGAAATTGACAATTTTACACTGCATCTCACATCAGAGTGGGCGATTGGAGAGTGGGTATAAAAGGTCAACATTAATTACTGCCCAACATCTGATACTGTGCTTTCGAGTCGTACTCTTCATGCACTTGTATGAGCTGCGGCAAGTAAATAACGCGAGCTATTTAAATTAACCAAAAGATAACTAAAATATTTCACAACTATGGCATTCAATGTGTTCAGCTGGAATCAATTTAGTTTTCCATATTAAAGAAATTGTCATACATTGTGCTAAGTCAACTGTCACTTTAACGATACAGACAATATCTCGGAAGCACGTAAGCTCTTGAGTAGGTATAAGGGAAACAATTCTTGGCAACCCAGACGCCATTGTGTTCCACATGGACGTTTACTTCAAATTTTATTTTATACTTGGTGATGAAAAGGCTGCAATACTTTGTCACCGATTGGAGAGAGAAGGATGACTTAAGTTTGCGTGTACTGTATCTCAAATGTACCTTTGCAAAGTGTTGACCTTATGGAGCGTAATATGAAAAAGCCTGAAGCTTATAATCCACGGTGTACCTCTGTGTATATCTACTATATATTTTCTAAGCAAGGCTGAGAAAGCCAGTCCTGAAAGATTGCAAAGCGATAGGGACGCTTAAGGATGTACAACTTTCCGGTGCTGCCTCTTCAGGAAAATTCTAACTTTAATAGCCTAAGTATATTGAGTCATAAGAAGATATCCCTCCGTATGGACCACGCTTCAAAACAACCTGATGATATGCATAATACTTCTTGATCTCAATAATTTTTTTGAGTGTTCAGCTAGAAACGATAGAGAACTATTCATCAAAACATTTCCAATAGCTCAATTACATAGATTAGAAAATTAACATTCTTGAATACGACAGTAACAAAAAAAGTCCATCAATTAGCTGTTTCGCTTGTAATGTAGTAATGTGAGTAATCACGTGTCTTGTTAACTACCTCTATCACTGTGGAGCCCTGTCTTTATCAGTGGTTCGATACGTGTGTTCCAGGATGTACTCTTCATTCTCTGAATGATGTGTTTATGGCCTTCTTCTCTCTTCTCCGTTTCTAATTTGGATACCTATAGTATTCTAAATTGTACTATTTACACTCTACGGTTTCCATACCCTTTTAAATTTCACATAAACATCACATTTCTGTTTTAATACTCCAGTAAACCTACTGAGTATTAGTGACACGATCGCTATTGTTCTTTGTGAATACAGTTTGGGACATAAGAAACGTGCACCGCGTAACGCATTACATAGAACGAGCAAGGTGTACTCTATGTGACAATGCATTCAGGGGCATTTTCCACTATGTGGGATAGCCAGAGTCTCCCGGTAAATAGTACGGGAATACTGTATTGAAATCGTTACCTCTCAATCAGTCCGCATGAATTTTAGTGTTTCATAAATAATAGGGCCTACTATTTTTAGCACTTATCACATGGTATACTAGAGTTTTCACAGTGAAACGTTTCACCAAATAGCGCAGGTTTTTCTGAAGCCCAATATCGACCAAGTTCACGTTAATTTGTTGAGTCAGTTTGTTTAGCGATCTGCGAGGCAAACAATGTGAAGTGTAACCCATTTCCTCCTTTATTTTCTCTGAAAACTGACTTAGAGTGTTTCTTGTCTAACAGCGAACCGGAAGCGTAAAATCTATTGATGATCGTTTGATACGCCTTATTATGACCTGAGCGTGATATACCATGAGCATCATGTACGATAAGAACTGCAAAAATAATAAGACCGATTTTGTATACTGAAGCAGTAAGAGACGGTAAACTCCCTGTTTAAAAGGTAAGAACTTTACTGCGCCTCCCGGTGACTCTTGGTTCTCTCGAACAGTGAAGAAAACCTGCGAATACATTACCGTACATATTAATGACGCTGTAACAGTGAGAACGTAAAAAGCATTTATTTCGTGACGAGTGACCAAACAACCCGTAATGTCTCTTAGAAAATATATAAGATGCTACATTAGATGACGTGATGGTATTACAGTATGTGCTAATTTCCAAGGCAACATATTCACGCATCATAGATTATCTGTTTTAGGAAACATAATCAATTATTTTATTGATCTGACACCAGATGCAATTAAATATTTGGAAAACGTTTACAGAGGATACGAAACTGGACACCCGTTTAACTATGTACTGTGTACGAAACTGGACACCCGTTTAACTATGTACTGTGTTAGCGTCCCATTCAACAATGGGCGTATTAGACAGTTACATTTTGCTCAGAGAACTCCTTATCAGGCCTGAGGCTCTTTTGCCGCCGTAAATCTACATTAGACCACCGGGTTTACTTCCTCTCCGAAGGAAGCCATGCTAAGGATCGTCATGTCCGAGAAAATCCATCGCCCTCCGCCAGGTTTGAACTCGTGACCTTGGGAGCCATATGCTAATATGTTACCCGTAGATCAAGGAGGAAGACAATTCGTATAGCGTATTTTGACATTGATTATTGTTTAATCTGAAGAATGTTACCCATTTTTGTTTACAGTGGTCCGATTTTTAAGTGGCTTTCCATAATGCTTAGTTGTTCCCTGCACAGTCTACCAAACTCTGAAGATAAGAACATAATATGTCACACAAAAACAAAACAAGTCCAGTATATCTAAAATACCTAACCAGGAAAACAAATGAAGAAGAAACCACGCTTATGGTCACATCAGTAGGAGAATCAAAATTGTCATAACTGCAAATCTGCTTCATCATACACGGCTGAGTGGAACAGAAGCGCGTTATACTCAATGAGGGCTTCCCCTCATTTGTACCACACCATTATAGCGTTTAGTGAGACGATTATTATCCTTCCGCGAAGAGAAAACTGAACGAGAGGAGAGATTAAAATTAAAGTAGCCCCAGCCACGTAACGTTCTCTCCGACATTTTGAAGGGCGTTTAGGGATTTTCCAAAAGGAAAGTTTAATTAACTCTCACAGGTGCAACAGGACGCATGTCACAATATGAGGGGTGAGGGAGGATAAAACATCTGCCTCGCATTATTATCGACACTGCTATTGTGTCATTTTGCGCTTTAAATTAACTGCGACAAACTAAAACTTCACATCCAATACCATTCAATAGGAATGTTTTTAAGCCTGACAGGCGTTTCCAATGTCAAACTGTTCATTTCGGGAACAAGGCAAAGGACTCCATAAACTAAAAAGGGCTAGCTTCGAGAATACACTTCATATATCACTGCACATTCACGCAAAGTTGTAGCTGCAGATGCACAGTTGTCAAACGCGTCATTTCGTAAGCGCTCTTTTATGTTACGATAAATTTCAGATGTCGCTATTTGGACTATTTACTTGAGTGTTTTTATCTTTTTTCTCTGTTTTTCTAGTTGCAACATTTGCTCAGTATTGGCTGGAGCGACCCGAATTAACTGAAGATTACAGGTCTGAAACTGCTGTTTTCAGACACCAACTGACATTTAAAAACTAATTAGTAATGTGTGAGTAATTGCACGTTTTTGTAATGTGTCAGACTCGTATTCGAGAGGTGAAAGGTTCAAATCCCGTTGGGCTGGCTACACTTGCCCTGTACTATTTTAAATGGTTTTCACTGCTTTGTAAGGAAATATGGAGCATCTCGCTATCCTTTCATTTTCTAATAATGTTTAAGGGTCTAATGATCAGGAAATCGTACAGTGAAAAACGAGTACGGTGATGATTTCTTTGAGGAACTGCCTAGTATGTGACGGACTCTAGCGACATCTCGTCATAGGGAGAGGAACCTTACGCGGTCATCAGTGTGTAATATTTAGGTACATTAGGGATCCCACCTAGCACCTCAGAGTTGGTCACTCTCTGTGTAGTTTGCTTCATCCCTTCCTCACGGAGGTTCCAAAGATTAAATGAGCCTACTACGACATCAAAATGTAATCTTTAAATACGCTGTGATCCGGCCTTCTGCCCCGGAGTATATCATACTCTGTGTACCTTGCTTCACGCCTTCCTCGCAGAGATTCCAAAAATTAAATGAGCCTTAATGTATATGTCAGTTCTGAGTTCTTCCTCTGTTTTAATCCAAATATAACCTCGTGTTCTTATTTTTGTTCCTATTAATTACTTTTAAATAGAGAGAATTTAAACACTATTACACCATCTCTGTGTGGAGCATCTTTGCTATCTTTCTTTCCGCGGTTGCACATATACGTGCCTGCACAAAAGGCAGAATGAGTAGAGAGAAGAAACATTTCAATTATGCAGGTAAATCCATGAGCACGGCGCAAGCCAAAGGAGGCTTAGCCTCTGCATCGTGAACACTGGATGACCATTCGCCTTGCGTAGGCCTCGAATGTGTTTATGGCTCGCATAAACTCTAACTAATGGGTGGAAATAAAACACAAATTATTTCTTTATGACTAGAATGTGATATAACCATGCAATATTATGGAATACAGCAAGGAAGGGAAACGTATACATTTTCATCCCTGTCAGTTTAACAAAATCCTCATAAATGTGTATTTAATAGAATGGACATTTTATTTCTTCTGTTTTACAACTGTCTCAGAAATGCAGTGCTTCTTGCTTTCTATGAGCTTCATGCGCAAATCAGTTGAGCATATTCATTTTAGTTAATTTTTTTTCCAGAAATTGCAGGTATATTTCCTTATTATGTTATAGGGTAGACATGGTCTGATCGCAAGCATGAAATAATATTAATTCTGATATGAACTATGGATATATGCTCGTTTTATCCTCATTTCGTTTATTTTTTTCAGGAAAGAAGAGTAAGACATGTTTATTTTTAATTTACCTCCTCCAATGATAAGTCATATCGGACGATTGGTGAAATGAAACTCAAATAAGCTCAGAGTCCATAGAAGTTCATTAAATGACATTCATATTTCAGAATAAGGTAAAACCCCGGAATAACCTTACCCTGATATCTCACATTTACGGAGATTCGAACTCGGGACCTCTTTAAAGTCTGACAGACAGGCTACCACCACGCTACAGAGATGGGCTAACACTTGGGGTTGCAGATAAAGTCTCAATGTGCCAGCTACAAGAGGGTTTACCTTGTCATAACTAATCGAAGCCATGAATTAAGCGTGTATTAAGCAAATTGCGAAGTTTATAAATTATGAAAATAGATTACATAGGATTAGGATTACAGCGGAGGGGATTCGGCACCGAAAAATGTGGTTTATTATACCTAAGCTCCAAGTTGGACATCCCTCGTAGGAAGAATTGGGTGAGAGGAGACATAGGGCGGCCGACCCAAAGAGTCACGACACCGACGAGACACCCGCCGACACTTCTACCGTGAAAGAGACCACCAGAAGAGAGATGATGTGAAATGATAATGGAGATGAAATATGTTGACAGGAAATTTGGGGGATGAAAACCTACCCAGCATTCGCCTGGCGACATGGGAAAACCCCCGAGAAACCCATAGGTCAAGTCGGTCGGCCACGGGAATCGAACAAGGGCCTCGCGAATGTGGGCTACAGGCGAAACCGTCTGAGCCATAACACTCGATAAAATCTACATGCTATGAAGTTTTCAGAATGTTGAAAATAAATTTCGATGTTACGTTATAAAGCACATATTGACACGCAGAATTGTTAAAGTAAAACTCGAATTTATTTGGAAAACAAATTCAAGCCAAGCCTTTCAGACTTTTTATTAATACCAGTTTTACTTTTATTCCAAGTTTGTAGTTTCCTGCAAATTTATAGTAATAATTTTTATTTATAAATCCTTATTTGAAGTAATTAATACAATATTGCATTGCAAGTCAGAGTGTGAGAAAGAACGATCACTGAAAACTGATTAATAAAATAAATTACTTTGAAGGGTACAAAGAGATTTGAAACTTAGACTATTTTGGATACCACTTCAACGGTTTTATATTCTTCATCACTTTAAAAATTTAAAATTTCCCTCAAATATCACAGGCTGGCTCCCTTAAAAGCAGTGGTTCAAAACCTTTTACTCTCGAATTATTCAACTATATGTAGACTATGGCATTTTCCATGTACATATTAGTTGCTCATATGCATCCTTTGCTGTCTGGATGCACGCCTTTAGAGATTTGCTTTTGAGCAAAGCTTTTACCGAATTAAGTTGTTATATTAGCAGAGAGAGTGCAATAAAGGTCTGTGAGCTGTTAAAAGCAAAGGACCGCAAAATATTAACAAAATTCCTGCCGAGTTTACACAGCGCCTTTAACGGAAGCCTGAAAATGTTTTACTACAGCCAAATATTCAATGCCTGGCTAATCCACAGAGTGGATGCATTAGAAGGGAATTAAACTGCTATAATTCCTTGTATGTTGTCCCAGGAAACCAGAACACTAGCAGTGTACGTAGTGCAGAAGTAAATATAGGTAATGTAATTACTCTAATTACGAATAAAGTGTTAAGTATCGCAAAAATGTTACTCTCCTTTTATCCACATGATAACGAATAATACTACCACACGTTTATGAGAATTGAATGAGTAACAAAGCAATATGTAAAACGCCCGCAATTTTATGTTTAAGCGGGAATGGGCAAACACATAAGGGAAGGGCGGATAAATGAAATGTGTAGTGTTTAACGCCTACTTTTACTACATACGGCACCGCAGGCGGTGACACTGATAGTACATGAGGTGAAGATGGAGCACCGGTGGAATGAGATGGCGGGGGAAACTAGAGATCCCGAAGAAAACCCGCTCCAGCGCCGTGTTGTCCATCACATATCTCATTTTCCGATTGCCTGGGATCAAACCCGGGCCGCCTTGATGAGAGCCAATCGGTTTAACCAGTCAGCCATGGTGCGGCCTGGAGGTTGCATACGTTTCAGATATGTACCTTTAAAGGAGTTTTAATAAGAGGCAAAAATTTAGCTTTTCTGTAACTTCTTTCGACATAAGGTAATTTATGGCTTTCATTGCCTGGGCTATGAACTCGATAAAGCAAACGTTAAACGACGTCCTCTTAGCATAAGCCATAATTGCTTTGTTTTCGTGTTTCGTTTTGGCAATTTACAGATAAAATTTGCCTCTGCATCTATCGCTTACTTCTCAGGAAGCATACGCTTAGGTCCATTATGCTAGTTTATGTACGGTGTTACTCCACTGCATTTGCCATTATGTACACAGCTCGGGGAATCCGAACCAGCCGCGGCGATACATACCGTGGGATATACAGTCGCCTGAACTGAATATTATGTTGTCACCATCGTTGAGGGCACCTGAAACGTTTACTGGTACAGTTCCTAACGACTAATTGCCTTTGATACTCTTTAAAACGACTTGGATACCCACACAGGTAGCCGTGGTGAATAACGGCACGGACTCGTGAACAGGAAATTAAGAGTTCAAATTCCACTAGGAGCCTCCTCCATGTCAGTACATTTTCTGGTTTTCCTCAGACCCCAGACCATATGAGTTTGACAAGGTTTGGAACAGGGACTTAGCTCTCAAGCTATGAGGTCTCTTTTGACAAAACTCCGAGGTGGCACTCCCCAGAAGGGAGGTTTGAGTTGAGACAATAGCAAGTTTAATCGGACCTGAGTAAAGAAGACAGCAATGAACAATGCCCTTAAAACATACAGGTTTAAATCTCACGCGACTGACAACGTAATCCCTCGCCCCTGCAGGCTTGCACATCTTTGGAAACCCGGGAACTAAAAGACCTCCCTTGATCCGAAGGACCAGAATTCATAGAGAGCAAATATCCCGCCATGCACTTGAAACTCTCAATTATACCTAGAACACCAAAATAATCACCAGGATGAACGGTGAAGCGAAGCTATAAGACTGTAAAACTATCTATCTCAGCATTTGCCTAGTGACAAAAATCCATGGATTCGAAAGGTTGGCCACAGGAATCAAACACATAATCTGCAAAATGTGAACACTTTGCTTGGTTAGACCTCATAACTCGAAATGTTGGCAAGGTGTTAAACAATTTCTTTCCAATTTTCTTTTCTTAATTAGCGCCTTATTTCATGTAACTCAGTACCTCTGCTTGTGGTTTCCGATGGAGTAAGAACAGGAGTGTAATATCATTAACAATTTTATTATTAAAGATTTGGAATTCTTACAAGGGAACTACTACTGAGCTCATATCTGCGTTCACTTGAGAGTTTGATAGCAACATCTCTGCTCTATGTGGGGCTTTGTGCAAAAAATCGGGTGTGCGGATTATAGCCAGAAGTGCCCAAAAATGAGCCCAAAATAAGTAGGAACTTAAGGGCATAATAACACAGCAGTGTACGGGAGGAATTGCCTACCCCTATGGGCAGCGATCTAAACATTGGGTACCTAAGGAGCGCCGACACAGAGCTCACGAGAAATGTCCAGCAGCTATTTGCAAGTGGTCGCATGCGGCTCTTTTCAGATCTCAATTTTAGGCGCTTCGGTTTCATTCCACAGCAGATTTGTGGCCCACAGGCCCCACATAGAGCAGAGATGATGCCATCAAACTCTCAAGCGAATACAGGCATGGGCAAAGTGTTAGTTCCCTTGTTAGGGTAGCTACAAAATAACAATGAACATGGGTTGATCCAATACGGTTATCCTATCGTCTTGGTGTTGCCAGCTCCACGACTAGCAGGCGACAGAGATGGAAGACATATCTGTCTTTGTCTCAACCTAGCAAGTATCACACAGATGCTGAGATGTACAGTGACACACATGCTGACAGAGAAGTTCGCTTAATAATTCAGCATGTGTGTGAGAACATATGCAGTAATCTTAGCAAATCTGAACCTTAAAACCTTGAACTGGAGTACAGTTCGCTTACATAGCTATTGTTCATATGCACACAAAACAAAATGAATCATATTAGATGCGTTCTACGAAACAAGGTGTTTGCTACAATGAAACAAAGTAGTGACATTTCAACGATTTGTGAATATAGTTTCTATTTTAATGATGCCATATTTATATACTGCCTGTAACGAGCTTTAAACCAATTTCTGTTTCATCAAAATACTTAATAAATACGCAAGATATTAATGAGTATTTATGAAGCATTTTTACACAATTAATATCACGTACTAATGTTATGCATCGTGCGCAGATATTTTAGTCTTGCAGCAACAATATCGCTTTTTTTCAAGCAGAAATTTGCAACCATCATTGGTTCTCCTACATTTGAGCCCAAGATATTTCAGAATATTATGCATAGAAGATACAGAATCCGTTTATTCTATTTTCCCCCTCATTAAATTGGTTATGTTTTTGGCAGTTGGATATTCACCCTTGTCAAGTAAATCATAAACCCTTCTACGTGAAACACATTTTTGAAAATTGTCTAAGTTGGTAGCACATCTTTTTATCTGTCCTGTGTTTCCCTGGAGATCTGAATATGAAAAATTCTCCTAATTGGGTAAACTGTTTGCCTTCTTTAACAATATTCGCCACAGAATGAGCACTCACGTGACAAACTTGTAACATTAATTCTCGACTCTGAGCGGAATTGTACTTTCAAAAATGTCTTTAATTGATGTTTGTTTGAAAAATGAATGCACATTAACAAGAATATTTGTAGTCTATTTATCTAAAAACTTACGAGATGTTTCACAGTTACTACTAGGCGCACCAGTACTAGGCTTGCTAAGCGGTATATTTACTACCTTTAAAAAGCACGTGTGCGCTCTATAAAGATCACCATTTTTCTGAATGTAAGGTACAAAATGTGACTGCAGCATAGCACGTGTGTGTGCTGTTCTTCACTGACAGTTAAGAATTCTTTTCTTTCTAGCCAGGC
>CM060950.1:156017550-156055050 GCA_030765055.1 Mantis religiosa | reverse complement strand
ATCATATTACTGAATGGAAACCACAGAATATTGTGAAATTATGTGTTAACACTATATTATTTGGCATATAAAATGTAAAATAAGTGCATGTAGTATTATATAGTAATGTAAAGGAGCAGGCAGCAATAAATAACTGATATAACTGAAGAAAAAAGATTGTAGGTAAAATGCGTTATTATTTTCTGTACCTCTCCTTTTATAGTAGCAATTAATACAAGAGTGACGCTGAGCAACATGTCAGGGATTCTTCCTTTCTTCTTTATTTATAAGAAGTTCCTCTTTTACTCCTTTATACAGGTAAAGGTAAACATGACCTTTAGGATGACACTGGACCTTTCTGTCGGCAGTAGAAATATCAAGCAAAAGAAACCCGACGCCTACATCTTCTCCAAAACACACAGGCTTTCCCCACGCATGCTCAAGTACTTCCTAGAGGATTCACTCTATTATTACTGGCACTTTTAGGTTTATTTTCAGATTGAACTGAAAATGCGGAATTTTTACAAGTCCTGGGGAATTAAATTGGAAGCAAGTCTGGGTCTTTAAGGGCGTACATAAGTGTTTAGTTTTTCTTACGATTAGTGTCATTCTCTCATTAGAAAATGGCAACTGTTTAAATTAATAAACGAAAAGTAAGGCAAGTCCCAAAGGAATTGGCAAACAGGTTCTTGGAAACTTGGGGAGTTGAAATGCACGCGTTCATCGATCGTAACCATGCTATTAAGGGTGTTGCGGATTTCTCAGGCAGTACAGCAATTATGGTATCAACTTTGTGATTTGATTCCGCAAAGCTACTAATGTACAAGTCTAAATGTTTATTTTGGAACAAAGTAAAATGTAACTTATTATACACATTCTCCTAGACCAGACCCTTCGTTTAAAGAGCAGATTATCTTATTCTTTCACCTACTCTAGCATTCGTCAAGCACCTGATTGTAGTATGTTGCTCATCTCAATCAAAATACATAGTTAACACTGTACCTGATTCTCAAAGAGTCCACCTCTGTTGTGTGCGGGTAGCGTTTCTGCCTCAAATTCAAGAGACCCGGGTTAGAATCTCGGTCAGGGTGACTTATGTGAATAAGCTTTTTCCGGTGTTTTCCGTTAGCCTATAAAATGAATGCCGGGTAACTTTAAGCTCCATGAATCCTAGGCTCATTTTCCCCATTTCATTCATCGTGCGATATAACTTACGTTGAAGAACATTAAAATGATTCTCAAGAATAGGGAATTTTCCATAACTGTTCTGGGACATTTATGTTTGAGAAGATGAATTTAGAATATGAACATGGTAAGTGGTATCCGTATCAGAATTATTAAAAAGGGATTAAACGTCTGCACTTTATAGTATTTGTCTGTAGAGGTAGAGCGAGAACAGATATATACGTTTACTGAATATAATAATTAACAAATGTAAATGATTTTCCTGCGCTATCTAAAACATGTACTTAGAATTTTGTTAGGAAGGATTGCATAGTTAGCAATCATTTATTCAATAGATTTGCTGAGATAAAGTTAAAATTTGAAAATGTTCTGAGCTCTGTCTTGTTAACTGTAGCTCGTTAATTTCTGCTATGCCTGTACGTAAGTCCTAAAATTCCCATCACTAGCTGCTAACGCTTTGTTGTTAATGTTCTTCTTGCTCAAATATTTTATCATCCTATAAAGAACATTCAACTTGTTTTCAAAATTCTTATAATTTGTATGTGTCTCGCGGGATACAAAATGACATGAGCTAGTTCGCAAAGGTTTTGCTCTATGTTATATTTAATACTGTTTTGAGAGTCTTGTAAGACACGCGTGCTCCCAGGCTACTTCCCAATTGAAGAAAAATTTCCGAGATGCGCCCATTAAAGTATATACAGTGGCATAGAACCATTTAATATGTTGGCAATATCACGCGCGTAATACTCGATTGAAGCTGTAAGGTTAGAAGAACAATACCAGATATTTTAAAGCATATGGAAAATGAGTTGTATTTTTTACTATTGATATGTGGAAAGGAATTTGACCACAGGAACTATATTTTATTTTTAACTATAAATTGTAAGCAATCATTGGAAGCAAAGTGTTATTCACCAGAAATATATGATAAATTGCAAGTCATTTCTCGCAATAAGGTTCAAATTATACCTCACATTATTTTGTTTTAAAGACACTGAATATGAGGTAAAGAACCTGAATTATATGTGTAGCATGTAAATCCAATCACTTAAAAATATTTCAACTGAAATAAAATGATAGATGTTTTATTAAAGTTTGGTAGAAATGAATTTCTTATGTGCCTGTGAGAAAAACAACAACAACAACAACAACAACAACAACAACAATAATAATAATAATAATAATAATAATAATAATAATAATAATAATAATAATAATAATAATAATAATAATAATAATAATAATAATAATAATAATAATAATAATAATAATAATAATAATAATAATAATAATAATAATAATAATAATAATAATAATAATAATAATAATAATAATAATAATAATAATAATAATAATAATAATAATAATAATAATAATAATAATAATAATAATAATAATAATAATAATAATAATAATAATAATAATAATAATAATAATAATAATAATAATAATAATAATAATAATAATAATAATAATAATAATAATAATAATAATAATAATAATAATAATAATAATAATAATAATAATAATAATAATAATAATAATAATAATAATAATAATAATAATAATAATAATAATAATAATAATAATAATAATAATAATAATAATAATAATAATAATAATAATAATAATATAAAACACTTCAAAAGCACTGATATCTGCGACACACTTGTTGCATGTATATAGCAGGTCGTGATCAGCATTGTGGCATAAGTTGCTGATGGAACCCTATTTGAATCTGTAGACGAGATCAGGTGCTTATACTCGCTATTCCGGTCATACCAGTTCTCATTTTTGTGCCTTCCACATCTTTGGAAAACCCATGGAGATAATTCAGACCTAACATAAACTTAACTTGTCTTAAAATGTTGTTCTACAATTTGTTCCATGGTTGCAAAACGTGTAATTATTTCCCTATATGTAATTTACGTCATGTTATTTTACAAATCTCCTTAGTCGCGGAGAGTCAGTCACGTGCTTTCAGTATATGCAGAAGTGACTACCACCTCCTTACAACTTTAATTGTTACATTGAGATACTTTTATCACTGAAGTCGCTAGTACGAAGCAATACCGTGGTTAAAACTGAACGGGAATGCTGGATATGACCAGCGAGCATTTCCCCAGACGCTGCACTGTCAATTAACACAAATCGGGCTCCGAAACTGGTTTAGGTTGTTTCTTTGCAGTCCTCTACTACTCCGTTATGACTAGTATAAGCTAAACCAGACTGAATAAGTGAAGCACCATTTCGACAAAATATTAAACCAGGTTATGATCTATTGGTATTTTCCAAACGAAGTGATGCCGCGGTAATGAGTGCGACTAGACTCGCATTCGGAAAATTCGGATTGATTCCAAGCACTCTGATTTGCATTTATTGTAGTTTTTCCTTGCTGACGCACTTACATTCATACGACGATTTTTTTTCCGATCATTTACTTTCATGCCATTTGCTTAACTTTCAGGTGTTTTTTTCAGGCTCATAGTGTGTGGTGGTCCTTATAGATGACGCGGATGCTTGCTCAGTGTAACTACTGTTCTTGATTTTGTGTAGTCGCTGTCCTCATGTGGAAGGAGGCTCTTGACCAAATCGTATCCCGAAATGTCGGTGGGCCTTGGTGCCGGAATGAAGAACTCTCAGCACTTGTTAGGGATTTCTGTGGCTTTCTATGGTCCGTCTGCTTGTAACCCTGTGGCCTCCTAAGGACCACCGTCACCTCCTCTCACTTCATCCCTGCCTCCAGGAAGCGGGGTGTTAGCCAGAATCGATCTGTGAATAAGATGTTCCCCTACGTTATTTGTCCTTTACTCATTGTTTCCATTTCGTTGACAGCAATCGTATGAGGCAATGTTCTCTGGACTTAAAACCTTCAGGTGAGTTAAATAATACTCAATAGTTTAAAATGCAAATATTTATGTGGAAATCAGTGAAAGGAAAATAACTATGAGTAGGTGAGCTTGCCTTTGTCACTGCTTGGTATAGAGAGAAATTTATTTCATTCCTGCTTAAGAGGACACTAAGAGATGCATTCAACAAAATTTCAGGGAATTGTGTAAGGGTTTCAGTAGCAGGACCAATTTGTTCAATTTAAACTGTATAATCAATATTTTTAACAGAAACGGCCACTAATGTTTTATCCTCAATTTTAAACAATGCAGACAAAATTGTCTATCGTAGTACAACAGCATTCATACAGCAATACCAAGTATAGTTACCTCTGTGACTAGAACAGACAAAATGGGATATAGGCTACGTTGGTAGTTTGTTCGATATTTGTACACAATCAGGGCTTGTCCGTTCTACTTCTTACATCATTTACACGGTTATTCCACGAAACAGTTATTGATTAATGGTGGAAAACGTCATGTGCTAGTCTTAGTGTAGCAACGGAATAAAAAGAGCAGTATGAATATGAATAATTTATTGCCTTCTTTAAACCTTATATAAAAACTCAGTTTCTTGCTCCCTCTTGGATTTCATTTATGTTTTCCCCCCTTGTGTTAGCATATAGTTGTATATACTCCTTATATCCTTGTTTATTTATTTTTAATACCAATGTAGGATGTATCCGCCTTGCATGAGTTGTTGCCGAAAAAAATTGAGTAGATTATCTTCTGACAGCATGCCATTTCAAATTTCGTTCTCCAGTGTATCTGCTATTGGAGACCACGTGGAGTATTCAGTGACACACTGGTTGCATATTTATAGGAAGAAAACGTGAAGACTTAAGCCGTAATTTAGAACATACTGAACCCGAAAACACAGTTCCTCATATTGGGAACGTACCTACTCAAGTTGGCATCGCTAATCTGTTTGTCCGTCTTTATTCCTCGAAATCTGCTGTTCTCTCTTTCTCCATCTCCATCTCCATCTCTCTCTTTATTTCTTTATTTCTTCCTCCCCCCTCTCTCTCTGCCTTCTTTATACTATTTTATTATCTATGATGAAATTTAAATAACTGATAGAATAAATATTCCGTTTAATAATTTCAGGAGAAATAATCATCCTAAATAGAATTGTAGTCATTGCCGATAAATTGGCTTAGAATAGTTGATTGAAACTGAGGGTGTAGAGCTTTGCTCACTGAGTGTATTATTCACTTAGTGAGTAAGCCAATGCTTCGTTCCCATTTAAGGGTACCTGTCAGAATAAAATAGTAGGCCGTATCCAGCTAACTTTGCTAATCTAGATAGAGTCGTCGTTGCTTACTGTATTCTGAAACATGAAATTCCCTGTTATAATTGCTCCCGTGCTCCCAGCTTTAATCATTAACACCGCTTCTTTCTCATATTCAAAGGTAATTTCGCAGCATCAGTACGCATATTTATTTTTAGAGTTTTATCTCCGTAGGAAACAGGAGGTGAATTAGATATTTGGCGAGTATTATTTGGACATCTATATAGACATATGTAAATTGGAAATTTTCTTAAAGGTACTAAATTCTTTAATTACAATTTACATTGCAACTTTTAACATTTAATTACAGTGGGTTTAATTTACGATAGGAATATTCCACTTTTAATGTAAATTAACCATTAATTATCACTGAAACATATATATCTATATATATATATATTACTTAATGCAAATCAGTATATAATATGGCAGCTGTTTTGATCCCAATATAATTGTTTCAGCATCTCACATATCAAGCAGCTGAAATGATGGGAAAGTATATAATGCAACGTAGCAAGTTGTTTCAGATTTTAAATAGTCTATTATTTATATAATATTTAGTGAATAATGTACAGGGACACTTAAAACACACTGCAACATATTCTTTGTAAGCCTACACTGAACTCCTGATTACAACACGGTTCCTAGAAACAGTTTATATGAAAACAAAAGAGAATATTTTTACTGTACAATAATTGCCTACATGCAGAAAGAATAGACAGTTGTTTCAAGTCTGTCTCTTAATTTGTTGGCCTTTCTTAAAGAAGTAAAATAAGGAATCGCACAAGCTCAATGCTAGTTCGTAGTACTCCTGTGGGCTTAGAACAAAAAGTAGAATATCCGGTAAATATCCAATGCCAAAAAAGATCAATCCACATGTGTTTTCTTAATTTTTCCTCCTGTAACTTTATGTATTATGGCCTCCTAGTTTTACAATTTTTATACAAAATTAAATCTGAACGAAGCAGATTTCACAGGAATTGGCAGGGACCCTGCTCCTTTTATCATGTCAATATCTCAAATGAAAGACATTTTAATGAAATTATTTCCAGCGCTCTATTAATAAAATAAACACTAATGAAATAACTTATGATGAAATTTACGAATATGTTTCATTGCATCCATGGAAAATTCTGATCTTAAAAGTATGAAGTTTGGTGTTCATCCGACTTTTGCTACTTATGTTACGCTGTTCTCTCGTTCTATCATTCATATATTCCAAATATCTTTCTCTGTAATATTTTTTACTCAGGGCATCTCAAAACGAATATTTATGGAGAAATTCCAACATTGAAATTTTCAACCTATTACATTTCTCTCTAGTTTCTGTAGATAAGAAGGGGTGAGATATTAAAAGCCCAACCGAGTGCCGTAATCCATAAAGTGCCTAAACGTCTCTAATAAAACGAAGTTTGCTAACACTTTTACACCGAAGTCTCATTGCTTTCACCAAAACGGGGAGAATTCTAGACCTTTCAGTTGTGAACGCCATCGAATTCAAGCGCTTGAAACTGTGAAATAATTTTCATCATTGGCTGAGAGCCAATATTGGATTTCTGCCAGAGACATCAACATGTGTTTATGACAAGTCGAGGAGGAGAAACACTTTCCTTGACTGAGTTAAAACATACAGTTCATTCACAAAGTCATTGAGCGAACTCCATAAAGAAAATATATTCACGTTGGCATAGCGGTTGATGGACTAGTACTATGTATATGAGATGGGTACTATCATTAAATACAAATACACAGATCCTTCACTGTTTCTCATTTTTGGAAATGTTAAAATATTCACCACCTGTTTCTCACTGGTTATGAATTACTCATTGCTTGGCTTATAAATATCATAGCAGTGTAACGTTAATCCTTGTTTATGCTACTCAAATCTCTAAATGCGAAATCTACTGCAGAGAAAATATCGCATATCCTCGCTACCATACCTTCAGATGTTTAATAATAAGAATGTAAGACATTTTTGCAAATGATTAAGAAGAGTGCGTGAGTGGGGACATCCAATTTTTAGCTTTTCTACTAAAATGTTTTGGCTAATAGATGAAAATAATGTTTTCCTTGATATTCACAGACGATATGTAGGTATTATGTGTCATTAAGATTTGTAACAAAGTTCATTTTGCTCAACTGATTCAAAGCAACAAAGCTTTCCGTTAACTCCCCTGTTTCGTTTTATTCTGATTATATTAGCCACATTTCCTCGGCAGTATCGCTTTGGCCAATATTTGGATATGTCATTTAATTTACCAGTAAATCGCCTTTCCATAATACTACATAAAATTTTAACAGTTTTGCGAAATAAAATCATCTTTCAAAATATGGATACATAAATACTCCAATTTAAACCTTTTCTTTATTGGAAGATTGTCCATTCTAGCTACGATTATGAATAATTTTTTTTGACACACTAACTGGGTGTGATGTAATAATAGTAGCCAGACTGACCTTCAATCTCTCAGCCGGAACTACGTGTAAATCTGAATTGGTATGCTTCGGTGTGCTTGAGGCTGTGAAATACAATTCGATTAAATTTTTGCGGTAAAAGGACCAGAAGTTTTACACCTGGAAGGTAACTTCAAAAGCTTTTGTCTCCTATATTTGCAAAAATATCTTTCTACAGAATATGTCTGCGATTTGTGGTTACTCTGTGTAATACACTTCAATAAAACGTGATCTGGAGAATGTTCCGTACTACATACATGAAAAACATTTTTGTATCACAGAAAGTGTCGAACCAATTCTTAGATTTCATTTGAAGTCCTGCGTGTAATGCAAAATATCGCCCCCCAAACCGGTCTTTACGTTTCGTTAGAGATCCTAATGTAAATGTAGTATTTCAATACTTTACTGAGATTAAATACTCTAGCAAGAAGTGGTAGTCTAATGAAGCACACATATAAGGATTGTTTCAGTATTTCTATAAATATGTCTGATAGAACTGACGGTGTTCCAATAAAATTGTCCAAATTGAACCTGTTTACTTCCCACTTTCTAGTTTTATTAATATTGAGTGGCAGACTAAGTTAAATGCTAAACTGAAATACTCACCAGGCACAGAAATTGCTAAACTGGTTCCTTAAGACTGCCCGAGAGATTGGGTAACTTGTCACGTGCGATATCATTGTATCAACTCCAGAAAAAGTTCATTTCCTGTATGCCAATTATTTCTTAAACTTTCTTATACCTTCTCATTACAAAGTTCATTCTGCCAATGCCTGAATTCCGTTTACCTTCGTATACAGTCACTGAGAAATTTAAATGTCTTTAGCCAGGATATCATCAGCGTCGTCAGTATGCCGTAATTCTAAATCTGGCATTTGTCTTATAAGGTGATTAGTCCACTAATATGAGAATTGTACATACCAACTCTGAGAAAGGAGATTCAATTCGATTTGATCCGCCGTTCAGGCCGATACCTACTAGTGCAATATGTGCAAATATTATTAAAAATAATAATTTTTGAGTGCAATCCAACACTCGTTGTCCAACTAAATACATAGGTCATTTAAAAATTAGTGGCAACACTGTCTGTATTTCGCGCTATCAGTGATAAATCACGCAAACTGATAACAATGAAAACTAAGGGCATCTAGTGCTTGTTAGCTGCGAGTTTGAAGAGAAAAGTTTTATTTAATAAAACATTTTAGTATGTTTAATTGCAGCCTGTTATCTTTAGTGCAAGAGATATCAATGCTCGATAATGCAATACGGAATTATTGGAAGCTTGTGGTGGACAGACTTTGTCATATCACACCGTTGCTAGATGGGCGAATGCAATTCGTAGAGGAAGGGAAGACGTTCTTCAAAAACGGGAGCTGGCAGACCGCAATAAGCAAAGATGATGTGCATGTAAATGCTGGAAGTGTATCGTTGTTGGACCTGTATTGAAAAAGCAAGAGAAAATTAAATTAACACTTACAGGAGTTCTCTTTAGAGCCAAAAAGGAAATTATAGCAGCGGTAGAGTAGTCTGTTCGAATATAAGGACAAGACGCTGTGGATGGCATCCGCGGCTCCCTGAGGCGACTTCTTCGTGTTGGAGGAGATTACGTCTAAGCACTGCAGTAATGTGAATGCTTCAAAAATGTTGTATTTGTTGTTAATTTATATGTTGTCATTAATTATTGAATTGCCTAAGTATAATGGAGATAATATATGGCTGGAAATTTATGATTTTGTAGAAACATCTATTCCTTAAATATCCACGGAATATCTTCATGCATTCTAACTTCTGTGTGCCAGTTCCTCAGAAGATATTTACAAAAATTTAAATTAGAACAACTTCCTCCAAACTTCTCGAAATCGACAGATAACCTTCTCTCCATATGAATAATGAATTAGAAGTGAATAGATAAAAAGTGGAAGCATAATCGGAACAAGAACTACACATCTAATAGTAACGTGGATAACATAACTGCAATACATCATGTAGACAAATAATAATACGTCATTGTGGAGCTACTTGTACCGACTCCTAGACAAATCTCGTGGGATATACTCAAACACCAGCAGCCAAATAAACTACTCTCGCACTAATACTTTGAGCTTAGGGATGACTCGCTCTAGAGTGACGGGTGCATCGTTTAAGTAATCCACAACTCAAAGAAAAGTGCATTTTGCAAGATGTTGCAGATGAAATGTTCGTTTTAGGACACAAGTGTTTTTAACTCATGTCTGTGTCCGTACAGAAAAACAGCTTCTTGGATCACGTCCTTGAGTTATTAAAGGTTATGCGTGTATGCATAGCAGTTCCTCTAAATTTCATTGTGAACTACTTCTTCCTGATAAAAGATGAAGCATTCCGTGAAAGAAACTTTGTCACTTAGATTTGATTAGAAAAATACTTTAAGGGTATATTTTCAAGGAGATTTACTTAAAATCAGCAGCAGAATTAGCACCTATCTGCTTTTCATGTTGTGTATAAATAAGGGAAAATGTGCAGATGTGTAGGTCTCGGAGAGTCCATCAAAACTGTCCCAACTGACATTAACACAGTTAAATGCTCAGTTCCGACTTCATCAGGATCGACAGTTTCCGACACTAGATATTATATTATGCAATTGTTCGTCCTCCTAATTTTCTTTATCTGACTGCAAAATCTAGTATAATCTTATAGTGTTTTGCTTTTGTTTTTGAGTGTATTCGGCTCTTCACTGCAGTAGTATTTAAAATTTCTTCTGTCGCTTCTTATGAAGCTATTCCTTACAGAAGGATAATTTTCCTAAACGACAAGTCACATACATGTGTTACAGTTATCAGGATATGAAATGGAGTTGGAACAGCAAAATATCTGTATTCAAATCTCCAGGGCCCACAAATAGAGTTTCGACCATTTTAGCAAATACCTTATTCTGAAGTTAATCTTTTTGATACAAATGTGTTATTTTCTACATGAGCCAGCTCTGACTGCTGTACAACTGTGAAGGAACGAGAAAAAATAACAAGTAAGACGGAAACAAAATTGGCTGCAATAAGTTGCTGTGGTTTAAAGGTAAGATAGATAATCTTGAAATATCTATTAATCTACAACTCGAGCAAAAGTTCTATATTACAAGTGAATTAGCACTCAAGAATAGTAAGGAAGTCACGAAGATTGATGTCTTATGACTAACTTTAATATCCTAACTTTATTATGAACATATTTAATCATTAATTTGTTCTATATATATATATATATATATATATATATATATATATATATATATATCCTCAGTCATTTGTTCGCAATTAAGCAAACTGTGCTTAAATATGTCAATGTCCGTATACGTTACAGTTTTCTAAACATAACATTTAGCATTACTATACTACTAAATATAATTTTCTTTAATAACACCGACTTAAAATGCTTACTACAAAAGTTTGTTTTTTATGACAAGAGCTCGATATAAACAGAATGGCTCACATATTAATGAAAATGCGTGTATTTGCGTTATTTTTATTTGCAGTTGTGACAGGTAAGTCTTGTTGCTCTCTCATTCCTGTTTGACGATTTTCAAGTACGAATCGCCCATTCCAAAAATGTATTTTGGAGAAAATATATCTTATGAAAGTACGACAACTAATGGATGAGCCATGATAAAGATATAAAGGAGAAAAAAAATAATAAAACCAGATTATAACCTAGCATCGCTCTTCAGCGTCTGTGTTAAGGAAAGTTTTAATTCTTGAAACGGGTATGTTTGAGCATGACAGCCCACATGACAGATGTGCAGCATAGGGCTAAGTACTCCAGATGATAAAAATAATAAAATAATAATCATGATAATGTGTTACATTCAAAGGAGTTTCTTCACCCATGTTATCCTTTTCTATCATCTATCTTTTTCTATCTAGGTAAGTTAAATGAGATTGTTCAATTAGAACACAGGAGTTATTAACAACTGAACATCGATAGGATTTAAAATGTAAAGGTGTTATCAAAATCAAGCCAACTGTAACGCCATTAAAACAGGTATTAGAAATGAACTTTATGGTACACACATATCTAAATACTTGTGTAATGCTAATGTTGTTTACCAGCGATACAAAACAATATGCAGAAGTTCTTCTAAATCCAGAGATGCTTACAGATACAGAAGAAGCCCTAAATAACGCGATTGTTGGGGGATATCCACTACCCCTACGTTATAACCTTACCGCCGTGTACAGAGATGTTAACTAGCGCAGTTAGAGGAGGGAAATATGCATGTAATTATAAACTACAGTACAGTATTAAGTTCTCGTGTGTAAGGTAAATATATCGTAGTACTTTTAAAAGTACTCACCGGTTATAATGGTAGATGTATTCCAGTACGTAACTGATATTGGTGTACATTCCACTGCTCACATTTTACCCCAACCTAATTTTTCCTTATTATTATTTTTTTTAAATACGTTTTACTTTTATTTGTAATTTACGTCCTCCAACATTAAGTCATATAGGACGATGAATGAAATGGGTGAAATGATGCTCAAATGAGCGAAAAAACTTTATCCAGATAACTCGCCCTGACCGAGATTTGAACTCGGGACCTCTTAAACGTGAGGCAGATACGCTACCATCTACGCTACCGAGACGGGCAAGTTTTGCTTGATGCACTGATGTGCTCCGTTTCTTCTCCGCAGCAGGCTGGAGGGTAATCCCAATTCTCTGACTATTCTGTTTAAGGATGACTTACTGCCCTCAATGTTAATGCTTTCTATTAAAATAAGTAATTTACCCATTGTATGAGCACGTTTTTGCTAAACATGAACATTTTGAGTCCTTCTAATGACACATTTGTCGAAGTCATTCTGATCTATTACTTCCTTCGGAAAGCTGTACCTTTTACCTTGAGTTCTAAAGATCTGCTCTAATTTACTTTTTGTTTGTGTTCTTTAAATTCCTTTTGCTGTTCTTTCTGATACTCTCATGTTATCTGATATGCATTTTAGCTTTTCAAATTTCTTGAAGAAAAAAATCTGATGTAACTAGTTCTTTGCTTTTAGCTTGTTTCTCCATGTATATTCGTAAATTTGAAACCGTTTCTCGACTCTAACTGTGTACTGTTTTTCGATCCTAATTTACAAAGTACACTGATTGCATAATTAATTTATGCAATGATCAATGCGTGGAAAAAAACTGAATTTGCTAGGACCGTGCCTCAGCTAAAGATGACATTATGTATATCGTTTTCTTTCCTGGAGTCCAGCGGTCAGTGTCAACAAACACGGGTATTGCTACAAATTATACTATAGAACCTGTTTTTGCGGAATATTTTTATAGCAACTTTCAAAATAAAAACTTAAAATAATTAACCACAAAACCTTTTTAATGGGGATATACTTATATCCACGTTAAATCCGAATGCGCGGTACTTCGGCCCACGCTACTTCCAGCTTCTATTGTATCTGCAGGAAATTCAAAATGTACATTTTATTTCTGTTGTAAGTGGATTCAATATACTGCATTTTAATTAAAAAAAATTTCAGCCATTGTGGAAAAAATTCAGCTTATTGACAATTTTACCTTTAAACAATAGCTGGTTTACGGTAGGGGGATTTTCCTGAACATTTTCGTCTCGCAACTTTGGAAGATGCTGGACTTAAATATCAAGTTTGATATTTTCTGCTTCTCTCTTTTGTGCTATGTTATTCATAAGTTAACACAAACACACACATACACACGCGCGCGTGCGCGCGTTGATTTAAAATGCTTTTTTTTTATTCAGAAAGTCTGAAAACATATATTTACAGTGAAGCTTCCACATTAGAAATTCTGTGCAGAATTAGCACTTTTAGCTAATTACGTTGTTGATGATGAAGTTCCCTGCGTGTGTCACTTTTGATGCCATCTCCAATATTATAGTTTCACAAAAAAGAAAATAATATTTATTTTAAGAAGTTACCTGAATTTGGGTTCATATGCAAATGTTTGCTGCCCCTCTGTGTGATTTACGGAAATGGGTAAATCAGCAGTGCAAATTTCCTACTAAACTGCTGCATATCATCCCGCTTGAAAAATAAACCTCTAATTATTTGTGTTTTAAATGGAAACTACAAGAAAATTCTGCTTTCAAAGAAGAATATGAGCGCTCTCGATAAAACGAATAATGAAAAAGTACTGGAAGCTTCGCAGCTAATAATCTTTCTTTTATCTCGAGCTGGTCAAACTAATGACATTGCAGAGATTCTTATTCTTCTTTGTACAGTCGAGAGCCTTGACTGCTTGCTTGATGAAAAACTCAACAATCGGGATAGATTTTTCCACTATGTCGCATTCGTGATGACGCAAAAGAGACACCCAATGTTGGCATTTGATCGTTATGTTTGCTTTCAAAAGATATTAAGAGATCTCTTGAATAAGTTCTTCTCATCAGGTGAAGGGAATGTCTGTGCAGATATACGTATGCAACTCAACTTCAAAACTACCTGGCAACTTTTCTTCCATTTTCAGTTTATTTTACCTTCCACTTCATATATTTCATGAGTGTATATATTACATATAGGTAAAATTCGCACAGCAATTTCCTGTTCTATAATTTCCAGTTAAGTTAAACAGCCATTGCTGATAAACGAGTTGAAGCTTCTCAACATTTTATAAGCACGGAGGTGCTCGATGTTATCTAGACTTCAGTCTAAAGCCTAAACCAGGCGTGTTTTGAGATACTTATCGTCTAACGACAGTCTAATGCAGATTCAGTCAATCCACTTACTGTAAAGGGATTTGTAGGTAAAGGGCGAGAAGGTAATATAAGGAAGACTGAGTCTTACAACAGTCCTCACGCTAGCAGTAGTTTCGCCTTTCGCCAAGGCTCACCTGCCCTGAACTTCTCCCGCAGTTCCTTAGACTGGGTGAAAGAATATATACTTCATAACTAACGTCACCCAGCAATAATAGGTGGGTACATATAAAGGGTCCCAATCAGAGGTTAAAAATTTCGCACGGATTTGTTTCTCCTTATGAGTTATGCGACCCAACTCTATATTAGGTAACAAATATACCTTGCTTACATTAAAATATTACCTAATATTTATCTTCATTTGTATTACGCACACTAGATACAGGAAGTGGCATGCTCGGTCAATATCCAATAGACAAATATATATTTGTGAAAATCAATGTTCTATGGGTACTAATGGATGCATTTTAGACATTACTACGTAAAACAGGTAAAAAATAAAAATTAAAATGTTTTGGATTTGTTCCACAATGAACAGGCCTTCATAGAGATACAATCTCATTTCTTTGCATTTTCTAAAAAATAATGAGCAATTTTAATTAAACTGAAAACAGGTTAACCATTTCCACATCAAGAAAAAAATATACATTACAAATTTTGTTCACTTAGCCCTTCAAGATCTCTTAATGGTATAAATTTGCAAAGGATTGGATGAGCATAAATCCAAAAACCTACATCCTTGTATAATAATTGGTTCTGTAACTTTACCTTTTCCTGACTAAGAAGTGTGTTTGGTACAATATCTGTATAACATATTGAGAATATGCTATTCTATTCATTTTTGCAAAAATCAATAAATATAATTTGATGTTTCATATGACCTACAAAATACTTTTCACACTTGGTACATATGAATTCAAGCCATATTAGCCATCTTGGAATTACTTATAGATTGATATTTTTCGTGATTAATATTTAAACTGGCCCAAGAAGAGGATTTTAATATGAATAGTATTCTAAAAGTAGAGACCGATTTGAAAAAAATCAATATCATAGATGGAATTTCACTGATCTCTCGGTCTCCGAACGGTTACTCTTAACCATTGAGCTACCGTAGCAACAAGCCAGTATGACACTAAATTCTTCAACAACATTTTATGTTTCCCGGTGAAATACTAGGAGATTTCATACACAATGAGACACATTAATTTTGTGGCGACGTACCTTTTATAAGTACCTAAGTCTCAGGCTTCATAGTTAAGAAGCTGATGTAAATAGTTCTTCCGCACTAGCCATATGTAGGGCAAAGTTTCGAAAGGCAGAGCTAGACTTGAAAAATTCTATGCCATAGCTGGGATTTAAACCTCGGATCTCATACGTGTTCGTCCGACTACTCTTAACCATTGAGCTAGCGTGGCATTTTATTGAGTTGTATAATTTAGTGTTATTAATTTTCATCAATTTATCCAATAGTTGTGCTAAGCTGTGAAATCTGAGTTTCAAGTCTTACAACACAGTAAGCCGCCAAAAAAGGTACGTTTCCCATTGTATGTGCGATGTGCTAGTGGTTTCCTTGGAAAAATGCAAGCCAGTTGAAGAATTTAGTGTCAAGCTGGCATGTTGCTACGATAGCCCAGTGGTTAAGAGCAACAGAATGGGCACCAGGAGAACCGAGTTTCACAACCCGGCTATGGCGTTGAATTTTTGCAGCTTGGCTCTTCTTTTCGAAGCCCTGCCATACACATGCTAGTGTGAAAGAACAATTAATTTCCACGAATAGCAGTATACACATACGTGTTACTGATGCACGAGAAAACGATTATTTACGGCTTACAATAAGGGTACAGGTCGGCAATTTCTGTCTTCAAAATTACTCTTGGACTTAGCCGCGTGCTAGAGAGAAATGCGAGTTCATTCACGCATCATGCGCTGCTAATATGATGTTCCTTTTACACTTGTTAAGTACCGATAGTTCAGCTTTGGTTCCACATGAAAAAAGTGTCATCAGTAGAGTTTAATGTCCCATAATGGTACTCGTCCTGCAACCAGTAGTAGCTGACCTTTGATTTGACAACTTCACGTAGAGCAGGTGGTCATCAATAAGCGTATGGTACGATAGTTACTTTTCTTTCGTAAAATTACTCCTACGTGTTAAATTATGTTCTGGGAACAAGTGTGGCAAATATCCTGCTTATGCCCAATAATGAATCCTCTTGGTTTGTACCAGGAATGACGCCGCGTGGCCGACTGCGTGCTTAGACCACTCGCCTCTTACCAAGGGGGGCCAGATTCGATAATAGGACATCCATTTGTGTTGTGGTTGACGAAGGGGCCACCAGAGGTACATTCTTGGGTGCTCTAATAATTCTCGCCATTAATTCCAATCGTCGTTCCATAATCACATTTTCTATCTTATATTTTGCTGCGATATTATATCTACCTTTTTACGCTCATGACAGGTATTGGTCCGGTCCCATTCCCGGTAATTTCTCTGACCAAAAGACTTTGCTCTTCGACAGGCGTCTGACCTCGGACATACTCCAGTAACTTCTCCAAATTTGGAGAGCAAAATGTAAATGAAATTGTATCAGAGGGCACATTCAGTTTTAACAGAATCTAAAAATGAAGCCGCACGTTGACGAGGGTTTTGCAGCCAAAACACTGTGAGCAGATAAAGAAACTCATGTGAATGTTACACATTAGATTTCCCTACCTCAAGTTCTCCACTTATCTCGTGCGAATTCCACAAACGTTTTCCAGTTTTTCTGCCTCATCTCTTTCGACAACGTTATTTAAACCAAAAGCGTTCGTGACAGCCACAGGTGCATTCAAGCGACAATTGGTGTCCATTCTAGATCCTCAACTATCTCTGCAGCTGAGTCTTTAGTGAGAATTTGGCTGGTGTTAGAAGTTCAAAGAGAGCGGTAGTGTTTCTGAGAGCTATATGTAATCATTGTATAGAATGTGAAATAACCATGTAAGACAGTTTTGCTTTCCATATTCAAAGCTGTTTGTTGTCGCCGTTCGTGACACTGGCTACTTTGGAGAACAGAATATTGATTTTTTGTAGCACCACTTCCAATAAATATAAGTGGCCCTTCTGTAACATAAAGGGACTCAGCAGACTTGTAACCTTTAATTAGCATAATTGTCTTGGTCAATTTATCTCGCTGAGTGCACTGCTTTACAACCCAAGCAAAATATAATGGATTGATTTTTCGGTTCGCTGTATGCAAAGATAAATTCAAGAATAATGGTTCCTGAAGCAATACCCTTCTTTACGAAAAAGTGTACAATTGCTTTATATGTCAATATGATGAAATCAATATGGACTTCACAGAATATAGTTATATTAACGGATGTACTAATCTTTAATAACAGGTTGGGCACCGCTAAGGGCTTAAGGCAACTTTAGAGAAATTTCAACATTCGCTAAATTCATTGTATAATCTAAAGTAACATTCGTGTTTTCTGGCTGTTCGTTGGCTTCAAACAAGAGAATTATTAGTTTTCCGTAATATCCCCATTATACTTTTGTACCTATTAATCTTTCACCTACTGCCTTCAATGCATCTTTAAAAAGAATTTACAAAATTTAACATTAGCACATATTATGTGATTCTGAAGCTCGTACGATAACTCCTTCAGGTACTGATGATGTCTACTTGTAGTGTGGTATCATTCCTACATGAATATCATCACGCTCCTGTTACTGATCTTCGCATCGTAATACTGTGTTCTACCGTAAGGGTAAGGAAATTCAGAATAGTGTGAAATAAACATTGAAATAGCTAATGGTCTCACCTCTTCGCTTAAATACGTCAAGTATAAATTACGCATATTTTTCCTCTGTTGTGCTTACCATACCCTAAAATAAGTATAAAATTAAAACAACAAATAAAACATTGTTGGTCTTAATTTAACCGAAAGGAGTTTGAGCCCAAAAGTGTAATTACAGGATAGTAAACTACCCCATTATAATGTAGTCTATTGTAAAAGCAGATGTGTCAAGCATTCGGACCATCCTAAATAATCATCGGGTGCTTAAGAAATAAATAGTTAATTCACTGAACCACGAACGAACTTCAGATAATGTAGTAAAACTTTTATGCATTCAAATTCTATTTAGAAGTATTTGGAAGTTATCAGGTTTAGAATTTTTTAAAAAAAAAAATCTTTTTTGTAATTATGCAGAGGACTTTAAACTTCCAGCGTTCTCAAAATGAAGTAAGTACTCGCTGCTCTGACTGTACAGATCCATATTCTTGTGCTACATCTGAGAGAAGCGGCTGCAAACAATGTCAAAACATTTTCATAATTAAATGATTCTACTCGGCTTCTCGGCCAGGTAAGAGTAGGATCGCTTTCCGAGCTTTTCAAGGCGGCTGTCGTCTTTATCTTCAGCAAAGAGAAATATGTAGGTTTACATGTATCTATCTCCATTTGAAGTTGGAGCTTGTGCTAAACAAGGTAGGTAAATACACTTCTAGCTCATTCCTTAGTTTCAAATACTTTGTCCTAACTACACATATATTCCATATTGGATATAGTAAACTCATCTCTAAGCAGAAGAAGCACACAAGGTGACTCTCATGATTCTTTCTGCCTCTTGTTGCTTGTTGATGGTGGCTGAATCAATATCGGGCGCAGTCAGAAAGAAATTCTGCATCAGCATCCCTTAATATACAACAATGGCTTGCTAACGAGTTGTAGAAAAGCTCCTTACTGGCCACCTGGCTTGAAAGTCAAATAGGAGGACTGGAGTATGAACGGAAAATGCAATTAACGGTCTACAGCAAATACTGATGAGTGACGACTTTAAAACTTGCCGGCGGCATATAAAAAGCACATACTTTCCGAATATTCACTCTGATGTAGTGATAGTGCTATCACCTCTTACGATGTATAGAATGCTCCAAAACATAGGAAACATGCAGCAACAGGAACTGAGTAATAATGGACGCATTCATGTAGTTAAATCCAAATCATTTGCCTCCGCTCTGAATTATTTACACTATAAAATATACCACAAACAAACAATGCATTAGCGCACGACAAAATTCAAGTTTGGGGCATCGGTTCTGAAATTTCTGTTTCAATAAAGGCATTCAGAGCTGCTAGTAGTCAGCTCTCACACAAGCTATAAATACCATACATTACTTTTGTATTTAAAACTTTTTATCCCGAAAAAATGTTACATGTTTAAAGTCCGGTTGCAAACAACTGAACAAAGTAAGTAAACGTGTATTGTGAAATGTGTAGTGTTTAACGCCCGCTTTTACTACATACGGCACTGCAGGCGGTGACACTGATGGTACATGAGATGGAGCACCGGGGGAATGAGATGGCGGGGGAAACCGGAGGTTCCGGAGAAAACCCGCCCACCGCCGTGTTGTCCACGACAAATCTCACTTTGCGGTCCCCTGGGATCAATCCCGGGCCGCCTTGGTGAGAGCCAAGCGGTCTAACCACTGAGCCACGCAGCGGCCCAAAGTAAGTAAATGTATACGAGTCAGCTTCCTAGTACATTACATATATATAGGGCTCGTACACATGTTTCTACTGTTGTCATGTATCAAATTGTATACTTTATCATCATCATCATCATCATCATCATCATCATCATCATCATCATCATCATCATCATCATCATCATTATTTCCTTTTATTTTCAAAGGCCTACTTTCAGTTTCAGATGTTCCAGCAAATTAATAGATAACAGCTATTTATAATTTTTTCCGACTTCTAGCCTCAGAAAAAGTTAATTATTTTGCCGCCAGAAACGCTACAGCACTTATTTTATGTAATACCTACTGTATTTTAAATAAATAGCTTTTTTGTCCATTTGTATTACTGGTTTGATTATAAGCACATTATTTTGGTAAGTTACTTTGAGGTAGACGAATACATTACTATAGTGGTCCTCTTTGTTCATACCAGTGATGATGTGGAGCAGGCAACATTCGCTTCGGGTCCGTGCAATAAAATTGTTTCGGTGCACAACCCTCAGGCTTGGTTTGGTAAAGAAGTACCCCGACAGGCATTACAAGTGTGCCAGAAAGCGAGTGTGAAGAAGCCCGCCGTGTAACGAATTGTGATGCCCCTTTGCGGGAATGACATTGCTACTGCCGGAAGTTCACAGCAAGATCCCAATACAATATGATGGCTTATGTGGTAATGACTGTACTTTCTTAAACAACGGAACCGTTAACAGATATACTAACAGATACTAAGGTGCACTACTGCTTTGACGGCAAAGTTATGTTCAAATTCGATAGTGTCTCAATATTATAGTTTGGGATTCTCGAGATCTCCTTCAACACTGTCTTACGAGTGACATGGACATATCCCACTATGGAAATTAATACCTATAGAATACACTATCAAACAAACAACGAACTCCTAGTTTCAGTGGAACGATGTACCATTCACTGATAGGGACGAATAAGCATTTTGATGAAGCAACTATCCAAGCAGATGGATTGAGTTTATGAAGGACTCTGTGATCAGGATACGGCATATTTCTATGGAATTACTTAAAAATAAGATGCACAGACAAACAGATCCCCAACATAGAATACCTGCCACCACATCAATGTGGATGCACGAGTACATCTCTATATGGTACTGCAAAGGCCATTCCAAAAATTATATTTTTCAGCGACGTCTTAATTATTTATCATTAACTCGGTGTATTTCTCATCAATCTATCTAGAACATATACTTCAGTCACATCTATATATAAACTAATCTGTGCTTCGTATTTCGCAGTCCACTCTTTATAAATAACAGTGTATTTTGTGCATTTCTTATTCCGAGTAAAATGAAACTATTACATAAATTCAGGATTTGGAAATAATTTACATATATCAGAAATATTAAGATGCACATGCTTCGATACTCTGCTAACTTACTCGATCATAGGAACAGAATGGAAACCCAAAATAATTAAAAACATTCTTCATTTAGTTATAAATTTAATGATTTGTTTAATGAGTAAAATCTAATATTTTAATTCCATGTTAATGCAAAAGGCTTATAAAGTATGTTTTCGCAGAGATCGAGCCGGAAGATGTTGGTTAGTTAAATCTAATTGCACATCACTATATTAGAAGTTGCTTCATTGCTTTACAAATTTTGAAAAGCGAAAGCGAAAATACAAATTTAAAATATTATCATACTAGCACTTCTTCCATAAAATACAGAAACATAATAGCTACTTCAACAAATTTGAACTGTGACCAAACGAAAACAACAGCAGCAAGAAGAAAAAGGCGAAAAACGCAACATTTTTTGAAGCGACCTTTACCTTTAACCAAATTTTGGCTGGACAGAGTATCTATCGTTTTCTCACAGCGTTATATGTTGTTTCGTATTCAGTAACGTTGAAGAATTGGACCAGGGTTGAAAAATGTCTACAACACCGCGTCTAGAGCTCGAAGTATGGATTTCCAACTTCCCATGCCCATTTTCTGTCACTGAATCTCTTTGAAGAGATGTTCCGAACACACATTAAATCTTATATTATTGAAGTATCTCGACGATACTTCAGGGTGATCGTAACATCGCACCTAAAGCTGCCTTTCCTATTTGCAGGCACTATACTTTTAACGCCTTCTAGGTTTGTCATAAGTTTAGATGGTTAAAATATATGTCCAGCTGACTTACTTTTAAAAGATAATTGGTTAAAATGCAGCCCAGTGGTAAATACATTTCCAGAAACTGAATATCTCCGAATAGTTATTTGCGCATAATGAAAGCGGTTGGGTTATTAGCATTTCTTTTACTGAATAACAAAACAGAGGAGACAGATATCGAGCTGAGGTCTTTAATCTTCCTGTACAGATCATCAAGGCAGTAAATCTCAGCAGGATAATTTTATCTGTCAGGCAAAAGAAACTGCGCATATAACAGATCCTTCTTGCCATACTTCTCTTCGTTTCTATGACCGATATTTCGTTCATGCATCACAGAGTACAAGATCGAAGTAAATTCAATGGTTTATATATTTATACACAGAACCCAAGTTATTGGGAGGAAAAACATGGCACGTTATCGTTAGCTGTAGTTTCAGCTAAAAGGTGAACACAGTCATCTTAAACATTTTCTCGCATATGAAAATGGAACCACTAACTGTAATTTGGTATCAAGCAGAAAGGATATCACATTATACTTAAGCTCACCAAATGAATAATTGCACCATATTTATCTGCCATCTTTGTATGCCTAGGTTCAAAATTGTCTCTCAGTAAAGTATTTAGTAAATTGATTGTAAAGTGTCGAGGGTTGACAGTTTATGAACACTTCAAATATGTCTGAATACTCGTATAACAGTGCCAACGGCAATGATTCGTTAACGTAAAACGCTTATTGCGTAAACAGCCACAAAATCGGTTAGGTGCTAAACTGCTTAAACTTCACGAGCACTCCACGAACCGTGCTAGCAGACGGCATGCTATACAGTATCTATATGTTTCGTCGTAATTAAATGCCTTAGTTCATGTTTCTTCAGCAAATTCCCTCGACATCCTTAATTCACCATACACGCCAAGTTAGTCCGGTTCATGGGAAAGCTGCTTATAATATGGATTTATCTGCTAAACCACAGTGGAAGCCACTTTCGTGCTGTAGTCTACAAATGCAACTTTATACGTTGCTATGTACATAAACTTCTCTTCCAGAAATGTAGACACGCTCTTCAGAAGATGCTTACAAATGTTTAACTCTACAAAACAACGTAATGAAATGACTTCTTATACAACTTATATAGTATTTCATCTATATATTAAACATAAAATCTCATGAAGTGAACATGAATTTATAGGAATAAAATATCAGACTTCAAATTTGAGAGTTTATATCACTAGGATTAGGAACATAAGGCTGAACTAAATAGATGAAAGGGCTGGATGTTTCTGTTAATCTGTTTCGGTACTTGGTAATTACGATGAAAAAAAAACTACTTAATCAATCAAGAAGTTAAACTTTGACGTACTGTGTTAATTTCAATTCTTCTCCAAAATTGTTAGTTTTGACGCAGCTTACGACCACGAACTGTATAAAATAAAAAATATCTTTCATACACAAAACCTATAATATCGTTACATTATATCGCGTTTTTTAACTGGAAACTTAACAGAAGAAGTTTATATTTTATAAATAAGCTTGCAACGTTCATACGCGAACAAAGATTCAAGTTATGTGTAAGCATTACTGAGCATGACGTCACATCACCACCAAAGAGAACGCAGGGCAGCCAGTGCTTTGATCGGTAGATGGTAACTTCGTTGTGTCTATAGATTGAGATTGCAATTTTCGTAGAGAAACTGGCGATAGCGAAATGCCTCTAACGAGAACACCAAAACATGTAATAGTTACCAAACTAGTAAAGTAAAATTTTAATTAATTGTCTTCAACTTTTATTTCCACCTGACTATCCTTGTGTGTACTCTTGTTTACATAACCCACTTGCTCCCTTCCTTCGTACTATAATAAGCGCTCACTAAATCTAACCGTTCTCTGTATGAACATTGCAAGCCTATTTATAAAACTTGTAAGATAAACGTTGACTCAGTACCTTCATATGGCGGGTATTACATTCAGAGTAATACGGAAAATTCAGAAAACTTACTTTCAGGTTGCTTAAAGTGAATTGTTCACGGTCCCAACTTTCTAAACTAGAAGACTCCAAAGTTTCATATTTATGTCATTTTCAGAACCAGATTACCAATGGAATGCTATAAAAATAATTTTCAAAAGTTTACACCAAGTTTAGAAGAACTTTAATAATTTAAATGCTTCTGTTCAACCTAACTTACTGTACATTCTGCCATTCTCAGGGCTTCGCTATCTAAATAAGAAGCGTAGTGCTCTAAACGCCTAAGCTCTCGCAAGCATTATGTGTTGCCTTTTGCAGGATGGTACATTATAAATTCAAATAGGAAGACAAAATCTTATGTTTTGTTTTCGTTCGTAACTTGATAATGTCTGCGACTATTCTTGGAATTTATATTTGTTTACATCCTTATTATATTTTTTTCTATCTTCTTTCCTCTATATTGCTATTTATCTATCTTTCCTTAACATTAAAATGGCTAAATATATATTTGAAAACTTAACTGTTATCTATTCCCGGCATACCGACAATTAACACGTAATAACTGATACACCATTTGTTGTGGTCGGTAAGTTTCAAGCAGAGAAAAGACCGCGATAAACCAGGAAAAAATAGTTGAAGTGTGCAAGAAGAGCTCGGAGTTGCTAGCTATGATTATTTTTAACTGAAGCATTTTTAAAGCTTCTAATATTATACTTTATTCAACATAAATCTGTGCCCAGTACCTTTAAATCTCTCTCTCTCTCTCTCTCTCTCTCTCTCTCTCTCTCTCTCTCTCTCTCTCTCTCTCTCTCTCTCTCTCTCTCTCTCTCTCTCTCTCTCTCTCTCTCTCTCTCTCTCTCTCTCTCTCTCTCTCTCTCTCTCTCTCTCCCTCTCGCTCTCTCATGTTCTTTACCAAATAAATACCAGACAATGAATGAAATATATTATAAAAATGAATATATGTATAAGATATAGAGCGAAAAAAAAAACCTAACAATATCGGGTATAAGTACTGATGAAATACTTGGAATAAACAGAAAGAGAGACTGACACAACTGGAATTTAAACAAGGGTAACAGGTAAATTTAAAGTACTTTACCCATATACCGTGTTAGCTGCATTACCATTATTAAGCCTCCAGAACGTGTTAAATGGGAATTCTCTGCAAGTGTAACACAAATATAAAAATGTTTCCAAATGCTAACAAATTCATATTAAATCATTTCAAATGAAAATAATTACGGAAGCAAATATTTATTTATCATTCGATTCGAAGCTTTCATAACGCTTTTGAATTATTTCATGACGTAGTTTTTCATAAAAATATACATATATAAAACCCAATCTTAAGTTTCGTATCCTGGGAAATGTTGGCTTTACAGTTTATCACTTCGGCATAAAGTGGGGTGTCTGCCTCACGTTCAAGAGGTCCCGAGTTCGAATCTCGGTTAGGGCGAGTTACCTGGATAAGGTTTTTTCCGGGGTTTTCCCTTATCCTGAAAGCTCCATGGACACCGTACTCATTTGAGCATCATTTCACTCATTTCATTCATTGTCCGATATGACTTAACGTTGGAGGGCGTAAATTACAAAAAAAAAAAAAAAAAAAAAAAAAAAATCATCATTAAACAGCAACGAATATGCTAGAGGTGTTATATAGACAATCAATAGAGTTACATTTATGAATTGGAATTAGAATTACTCCAATCAATAAAGGGTCATACGATTGGCCTGACTACACTGCTACACTATAGACATTTTTCAGCGAGCGGCTCCCTCACGTCTGCCGGTTACTGGCAGAGAGGAGGGAGACTGTGCCCGAGATGAGGAAGGTGAGGGCTGCGGTGGCTGCTGCTTCGCTGTCCGGCTGGTCTTCTTCCTTGCTGCGATGGTTTTCTTGCCCATTCCCCTTGACCTTTGTAAAATCACGGAAGTTGGGTGAGCTGCTCTATTAACACCACGTGAAAGAAAATGGTGCATGTCAAAATTTTTAACTTAAATGATGGCTGATTTTGCCTGCAATATTACATCTGAAAGATTGTGAAAGAAACTTTGTGATGCCTTTGAAGCCAGTATAGCCTTTAGCATTTTATTTAGGTCATATATGCATGTATCTTATGTGTGATTGATTTTCGTTCAGGAATGGGTAACGAGTACTTTGAAAGTGGTGATTCAACCGGTCCAAAGTTCTATACCTACGCATCTGGCGGACTTATTGAAATTATCACCCTTTAGCAAAAAAATAGTAGTTACGCAACTAGCAACATATACTTATTTTATTTTCGCTCCTCTACCTAACCAGAATTTGGTACCGAAATGCAAAGAAACTACAAAATGCCTAAAAAGTTGGATGTTGGTGCTGAGTTCTTAGCCGGATGATGCAGAAATATTTCGTTGAATATTTTGGTAAGATAATTTGAGATCAAGTAGATATCGCTCCAAAAGTACTACGAAGGGTTTAAGATTGATAGTTCAAATCCACTGAGGTGCAAAACAGGTTTTATTTCTTCTACTTCTTCTTTAAACGGTGAGTAGTCCGTGTCTGATCAGACCCTGCCAACCCTACTGTCAACCTCAAGCCCACAAACGCAAGGTAGAGGTGGGCGACCATCCAACCAATACGGAAAGGAGATGTGGTGAACATCTCGGCACCGCTAGCCGGGAGGCTTTCGTGACCGGAATTCGCTACTTATTGCAGCTTTTCAAATTTACTTGTTTTGTTTATTCAGGTTTGGTCTTTTATAACTGGATCCAAGCAGTAATAGCTAATGCATCAAGTAATTTGGGTAAGTTTTATTTATTTAGTATTAATTAGGCGTGAAAAGCATACACAAAACTCCCTTATACAGTATTTTTAACTCTTTTAACCCAAATTAAAAGTTTTGCCGGTGTAACCCAGTTAGCATCTTATCCCAGAATGTATAAAGTGAAAGACATTAAAAGTTGGACAGGGAGTTAATTGGAACGTAAACGTGACATCTTTTGCCAATGCTAAAAACAAAGGCTATTAAGTCACTCAACACCTAGAACATTCCCCTTTTAAATAACGTTAATCTAGCTCTATACTAATTATATCATTTCCCTTTCAACTTGGCAACCTTACATGTCTAACAACTTTTCTCATAATGGCTACAAATATATCACTGAAGACGTACAAACTGTTGTACACGGAATATTAAATGTACGTTCGCAGTTAATAGAATTGAATAATCAGTTTTGTGTCACACGCCTGCACAGCACCCATTTTGGATTAGATGTGTTTCTTGTTCCTATTTTAAATGGATCCCGCATTTACGACCTGGCTTATTTTATTGTTGAATACTGTTGCTACCTATGACTTTTAGGAGGTGGATAACTATTCACAGGATTTTTAAAATTCACTAGAAAATTAGCTTATCCCTAAAGGAAATAATTATGATTTTGTAGACTTCGTTCGAGAACACAGTATACATATTAAACGGCTTTTGTAGCACTTCTCTGTATTATTGTGAGGTGAGTGACAAAGATGGACTTAAGGCAGATCTACTGTTTAACAGGTTGCGTAGCACCAAAGTGATGGGAAAGTTATTCATCAGATATGTACGAAATTTTTGGGTACAATTTAAGAGAATAAGCTATGCAGTATCTAAGTTACACCATCAATGGCAAGCACACGAAGTCAGTTTATTTTTATTATTATTATTTTCTTTTGTTATTAGCATTTATGAAGTGCATAGCACATTACAAGAACATTTTTCTGCGTAATTCTGTTTTAGTAAGTATTGAAGGAACTACACGATTTTTTTCATTACTTAACGCAAATTATGTGCTTCATAAATTATGGCCGCGCCGTGGCTCAGTGGTTAGACCGCTTGGCTCTCACCAAGGCGGCCCGGGTTCGATCCCAGGCGACCGCAAAGTGAGATTTGTGGTGGACAACACGGCGCTGGGGCGGGTTTTCTCCGGGACCTCCGGTTTCCCCCGCCATCTCATTCCACCGGTGCTCCATCTTCATCTCGTGTATCATCAGTGTCACCGCCTGCGTTGCCGTATGTACTAAAAGCGGGCGTTAAACTCTACACACACTTTTTCATAAATTATGTTTTCATTTGAGCACAGTTAACAATGTAGTTAGTGTCTCTCACGCACTGACCAGAGTTCGAATGCCGGTTAGGGCAAGATACCTAACTAAAATGTTATTTTAGGACTTCCCTTAGTGCTTAGAATGAATGTTGGGAAGTTTCAGGACTTAAAGTGCATTTTCTTCTGCATTGTGTACATAAATTCATATCCTGATTCAATCAGTTCCATTAAAGCACACAGAATTCACATAAATAAAGTGAGAGAGAGAGACAACTGTAAGGCCAATTCTTAACACATATGGCAACGCAGATGGTGTATTCTGATCATATATGAAATGAAATAATAAGTAAGAAAGAAATTTGGGAAGCAAAGTTCTATGCCTAAGTTTGCGGCATCTCGTCGGCATCTGCTAGCTAATCCTGCAAAAATCTTCCGTCAAGAGTTCAAGCCCCAACGGCCTCGAGCAGCCGTGTCAGTGACGGAGATAGGGAAAGAGAGAGCAAGGTCATAAGTTTATGTTGAAGAAGTTGCAATTATTTGGGAGAATTTTTAGTTTGGAAAGGCAACATTTTACACAATTCTAACGCATCAAATAAACGTTCCTTAAAACTTCTGATGTTTGTTTCTTCGTCAGCTTTACTATCATTAAAACTTTTTCTTTATCTGCTGTAGTTTTATAATGTTTATAGTACACCATGTTATAGCATTTTAAAACAATCTTAATGGACAGAAGGTTTACATCAGTAAACAGAATGGAGTGCGAAAGAAGGAAGAAAGGGAAACAGATTTACAGATAACAGGGTAACACAAGCATAGTTATGTCTTTTCGAGTGGGCAATAAGAACAACTATTCCTTTTTCCAGGAACGTTTGTGTGAATTGCAGTTGTTGAATCTAGACTCCACAGATTTTCGACATTTCAGCTTGTTGCCTTTGGGAGTAAATCCAGCTGATGTGCATATGAATTAGTGGATTTATAAAATCAAGTCTTCCGAAGTAAGTTCCGTTCGTCTATTTGAATGGTAAGGAGAGTGTGTTTGAAAATTATCGCAGTACTCTTAATAATTTCGATAATTCCATATACTTCAGATCCAATAAGAATAGAATGGGCGAGATATATTTCGAAATTTTAATTCTAAACATCAACACGCAATATGAAATAGGTATCCTTCATTGATTCTTCTTTATGGCCTGCCCCTTGTTGTACATTTTCGGAGTTATCTTGCAAAACTATATAATGGCAGTATAATAGATATATGCCCGATTTCACCAACAGATGTTAAGACTTAACACAGGTTCAGCATTTGTTAAAACAAAAATTGCATTTCGCCAACAAGTGTTAGCGTAACACTAGTGTTAAATCTCTTGTTAAACTAACAAGTAAAATTTCTGATGTTAAGTCCTTAACAATTTAAATAGTCAAGATGGTGAGCATGAACTCAGCTGCTGATGTCGATTTGCTATATTTAAGACCGTGTAAATGGCATTCGTAATAAGAGTACGGCCTATGAGGAGAAATGATTTTCAGGAGCTATGCGAAGAAAAATGTTTACGGAGGTATAGACTGTCGAAACATGTTGCTATGAAGGTTACTGCGGAAGTACAATAGAGATTGGAACATGCATCGAAAGGAATACGGCGATCTGGCCTTTGCTTCAAGTATCAATAACCTTGCGATTTTATAATTCACTGAATTATGGGGATAATACATTGTCCACCTCTCGTCTTGAAACGTTCAAGTCATTTGCCCTTCATCGCATCTCGTTTTAAATTTACGTAATAGTGAGTAAGAATATGCATCGAAAGGAACATGCCGATCTCGCCTTTGCTTCCAGTATTAACAAATTTGCGATTTTATAATTCACTGAATTATGTGGATAATACAAAGTCCACCTCCCATCTTGAAACGTTTAAGTCACTTCTCCTTCGCACCTCGTTTTAAATTTACGTTATACTGGCAAGTTGTTTGGTGCTTGTAGTAGTGATATATGAATTTGAATTAAATTCGTTTCCAATATTTCCCCGTGACATCATTCTCTTTTACATTCACCGCATCCGGCCTCTTTATTTTCCACGATATCCTTACACTTCGTCACCAATTCAATTAAGAATGCTTTCTCCATCGATGAGAAATTTGTCTCACGGCTTTATTTATGCTTTTGTTCATCCGCCATTTTTTGCTTGTGCAGACGAAAATGAAAACGAAAATGAAAACAAAAGCGCATCGCAGTCTGTTCAGAAAATAATACGACTCATTCATAGCCTTCTATAGCTGTGATATTTACAAGTTTCTTGGCGTTAACTCAGGTTTGTTAACATTTTCAGAAAACAGGTTGGTGAAATGCAAGAAATTTAACATTAGTGTTAGCGCTGTGACAATTGTTACGTTACATTTGTTAACGTCGATTTTAACATATGTGGTGAAATCGGGCAATAATGTATATACTTATGTCAATTGAAGACTTCTTAAGGAAACACCGAAGACCTGCACGGATGATTATGCAGAAGAAATCAGACTCCAGAGTCCTGCAAGTAGTCACACCTACATACGTGTTTTTTTAAGAACTCCGGACTGTTTTAAATACGAAGCTCGTTTTCAATTGCCTTAAGAAGTGTATCGCTGCAAAACGCTGACGATGGAGATTGTTCTTTTCTTTCTCTGTACACATAGCACGTCTTGGTCCCATGAGCCCCATACAGAGCTGGAGTTATGTAACCTTACAGTGCAACGGTTCTCTAGGGATATGTGTGTGAACAGAAAGAATCAAGTCCAACTCTGGTCAATAGAACTGCTCCATATTTCGATACGATACAAATCTATTAACTGCAAGTCCGCATATACTACATATTTGATGTCATAATACACAACAGTTCTTGTAATTATGAAGTATTAAAACACATGTAGGAAATAGCAAGATAGTCTGTACAGCGCACTGCCTGGATATAGGTTACAACATTCACGATATACTTTTTGAACTTCCAAAGCCTATTAAATATAACGGGAATGCGCAGACGAGTTTACGATCTCTATTAAGAATGTGCATAAGCCAATTAATTTTTTAAGTCTTTAATTAGTAAGCTGCCGAAAGCAGCATTTCGGGAACCGTCTGGCAAACGATGAGAGCAAAAGAAAAACGTTCTGGAAAAGGAACGGGCTAATCCTTATAATGTATGTTGATATTGGATGACCTTTAGTCAAAATGAAGAGAATATATAATCAGGATTCTTCAAGAAATATGAAATTGGTGTAATGTTAATACCACGCAAGGAAAGGTATAAAGTATTGAAATTGAAATTTAGAAAGTGTGCAGAATCTAGTACCTAGGAAAAGAAAACTAAACATTTAGAGGTAAAAAAATTTGTAGTGTTTAACACCCGCTTTTACTACATACGGCACCGCAGGTGGTGACACTGATGATACATGAGATGAAGACGGAGCACCGGTGGAATGAGATGGCGGGGGAAACCGGAGGTCCCGGAGAAAACCCGCCCCAGCGCCGTGTTGTCCACCACGAATCACTTTGCGGTCGCCTGGGATCGAACCCGGGCCGCCTTGGTGAGAGCCAAGCGGTCTAACCACTGAGCCACGACGCGGCCACTTTTAGAGATAGAAATTGTATTGTTTAAAAGACTTAGTTTGGTTTTTGCAGTGTGCATAAAAAGGAGCTAGGTTGACCTTTCAACTTCTATTGTAAAGAACATCGCTATTTGAGGTTGTGGAAATGTTCACCCAATATCCCACGTGTTTCCTAAAAGCTCACCAAATACTATGGATAATCGACAATACTAAAAGCCCAGTTCTCTAGCACCAGTAAAAGCTCCATTGCTATAACCTCACACAGTAGAATTCTTCAGAGAGTGTAAAAGTGGCTGCAGCAAGAACATGTGACAGACAGTTGACACTCCTGTGTTAAACCACTACATTTGGAAACCAAAGAGCGGTAACGTTAATGTCAGTCACATGAGTTTCATATGTAGGCCTGCAATCGCATAATGTCTTCCTCGGCAATCACAAGCTGCTTATAAATACAACCTTTTTATTTATTATTTCGTTAATTCGAAATGAGGGACCCTCTTCCTTATAATGTATGACATGTTTGTTTCGCTATGCGTTTAGTAAATGTACTGCTTGCCAACCACACTCGCATAAAACTGATATACTAACCGAGGATGTATTGCATACACCTATAGCTCACGTTCAAGAGGTCCCGAGTTCGAATCTCGGTCAGGGTGAGTTACCTGGATAAGGTTTTTCCGGGGTTTTCCCTTATCCTTCAAGACGAATGTCGGGTAACTCTAAGCTCCATTGACCCTGGACTCATTTGAGCATCATTTCACCCTATTCATTCACCGTCCGATATGACTTAACGTTGCAGGACGTAAATTACTATATATATATATATATATATATATATATATATATATATATATATATATATATATATATATATATATATCACATAATTAGTATGGCATCACAACTAAGGCGTCCACAGCAGTTAAGTAAAATAATCTAAAAATCTAAAAACACTCCGTCCGGGTATTTAATTTCTAAAATTGGGTGTAAGTTCGAAACTCATATATAATAATCACAGCAGTTACTACACTATTACAAAAATCGTTCAGGTATTTTAAAATAAGGAATTGAGTATAAAGAAAGAATAACTTTTTTAAACTGGCTAAATTTACAAAAGCACTGCTACAAACTACCAAACAAAACACGAACATTAAATGCTGGCATCCAGTATTAAACTTTGCTGGTAAGCTGCTATCATTACACTTCTAAATTTCAACAAAAATAATCAAATTTCACAATATTTTCATTTACACTAAATTTCAAACATGAATATTCAAATACTTCTGCTAACACTAAGTGTTTTCCATATCGGCATCCAGTATTTAATATTTTGATACTGGTAACCAATGCCTAAATTTAACATTATAAATTATTTTTTTCAATTCCAAATTACTTTTCGTTCTCATATTTAGTTTTCAATATTAACTTAATTTCTACTACCCTATTAAAATCATATTGGTTATATTTATTGAATAATTTATCTGTTCATCAGTACTTTAAATTTTCATACTTAATTTTATTACACCATCATTTAACAAAACAATAATTCCCAAATTCATGAATAACATAATTAAATTGACATATTTTAATGTATTCTATCTTATTTAAACTTATTTATTTTATTTTTATTTTTTAGTATTCCTTACTTTATTTTCATTTATCTTATTCACATTTTACCCCACAGCAGTTAAGCTCTGATTGACTTAAATTCGGTAAGGACCAGGTCTTATCTTTCATTGACTGGAACAGAATTCGTTGCTATTCCACGTCCATGCAGTATAAAACGATTCATATCTAACGTCAGGCATTCATGCAAATCAGAACAAGTGGGATAAACCACGTGATATACACTGGTTTTGCTTTAATGCTGTGAAAAGCTTAGTTTGCGGTGTCACTCTAATTAAAAAATAAGAGGAAACCAGATCTTGCACAGTACTATATTTCTCTACACCTCAGAATTCGTGGAAAACCAGTAGAACTAATTCCGTCAGTCAGTTGAAGTAAGGGTCTTCATAGGAAAAATAATATGTAGAAAGAATGTAGTGGCGCTGCAGATTTTGGTTTTTCCCCATAAAAGCTTTATCGCAACCTGGCACTAACGTTTCCAAAACCTAAACATTTTCATCTAAATTACTTTCAGAAGGTCAAAGCAAACCTCTTTGTTACTAAACTGAAAATGAGATTTCATTTATGGAGGCTATTTTCCTGTTATGGGTCTCAGCTTTCTATTTTATATTGAGGGTGTAACAACGCTTAATTTTGATCAGACGACTCCTTATTAGACTTGAGGGCCTTACGTGCCGTAAGTCTACGACGTGGGAACATCGGCTTTACTTCCTTTCCGAAGGAAATTCATCGCCCTCCACCCAGTTTGAACCCACGAATTCGGAATCAAAGGCTAACATGTCGCCCCAGACCACGACGACTGACTCTCTGTGTTACGCACTGCCTAGTGGATTTCCTTCAGACAATATTTATTCCTACTATTTTTTAACCTTTCCTTCAATAGAACTATGCCTTGCAATAAATGTTAACAACTTCTGACGATTAACGTTTAACATATTTGAAGTAGTAGTAGTAGTAAATTATTTCATTTTACATCAACAAATGGAAATACAAAATCAAGATTACAATTATAAAATCCATACTGAAATATGCCATATATTCATAAATCCTGAAAATCCTATCATGTTATCATGTCGCCCACCATTGAATAGTAATTCAGCCCCCATACAGCTAACCCTAGGTTTTTGTGTATTGGAGGCCCTCTGCTCCATTTTACACTTTCTGCCATTTCACCTATCTCACTCTACATTTTTCTCTTAATTGTTCTTAGCCATCTCTCTTTAACTTTCCCTATATTTCTCCTGTTTTTTCTCCTTTTAATGACAACATTTTTCTAATTACTACTTCACCCCCCAAACTGTCCCATTTACGTAGCCAAGCCTGCTCCCTCCATATCTTTGTTTGGCTACAATTTAATATATAATGGAAATCTGCATTCTCTTCTCCACACAATGGACATTTATCTAGCTCCCTCTCTTGACCTATACCTTTCAAGTTTCTCACTCCTGTTCTCGCCCAAGCAAAACCTTCTCGCCCTAACTTACTACATATATCTATATATCCTTCCCTCCTTCAGGTTGTATTTATTTCTCTATATAATCTTAGTGAGCTATATTTGAAGTATGTTGTATCTCGTTTTACAAATAATCCTGCAATGCTGATGTCTCTTCGTAGTTGCCTATACCGGCACAAAAAATGGAAAAATCAAGATTTGATCATTTAGACTTGTGCTCGATTTTACCAACAGATGCCAATGCTTAACACGAGTTTAGCAATAATTATAACAAAAATTGCATTTCACCAACAAGGGTTAGCTTAACACTTGTGTTAAATCTCTTGTTAAACTAACAAGCAAAATGTCTGTTAAGTCCTTAACAATTATAAATATTCAAGATGGCGGGCGTGAATGCAGCTGTTGATGTCGATTTGGTATATTTATAGCCATCTAAATGGCATTCGTAATAGAGTATGGTCTATGAGAAGAAATTATTTTGAGGAACTATCAGAAGAAAATTTTATGCCAAGGTATACTCTGTCGAAACATGTTGCTGTGAAGGTTACTGCGGAAGTACAAGAGAGGTTAGAACATGCATCGAAAGGAATTTGCCGATCTTGCCTTTGCTTCAAGTATCAATAACCTTGCGATTTTATAATTCAGTGAAATATGTGGATAAAGCACTGTCCACCTCCCGTCTTGAAACGTTTAAGTCACTCGTCACTTGTCCTTCTTCGCACCTCGTTTAAATGTATGTGATACTGATGAAGTATCGTGCTTCTACTACTGACACATGCATTTGAATTAAATTTTTTCCCACGTGACATCTTCCTCTGTTACATTCACCGCATCCGTCCTCTTATATTCCACGATATCCTTATACTTCGTCAGCAATTCCATTAACAATTCTTTCTCCATCGATGAGAAATTTGTTTCACGGCTTTTGTTTACGATTTTGTTTACCCGCCATTTCTTCAGCTGTGTGCAGACGAAAATGAAAACAAAAGCGCATCGCAGTATATTCAGAAAATTATACGACTCATTTATAGCCTTCTATAGCTTTACTATTTACAAGTCTCTTGGCGTCAACAGGTTGGCAAAATGCAAGAAATTCAACAGCTTTGTTAGCGCTGTGACAATTGTTATGTTACTTTTGTTAATGTAAATTTTAACATCTGTTGGTGAAATCGGCCATTAATAGTGTTTTCGCGAAAGGAGAACATTCACGTAATATAGGTTAGCCGTAAACCCGCCTGCGGTGCCGCACGTAACAAAAGCGGGCGTTAAACACTACACATTTAATTTAGCCATAACTGCCTTGATTCAACATCAGAACAAGTCATTCAACGGCTAGATGAACACAAAATAGGGCTAGTAATATATGGCAAGCGTAGCTGGAGAAAGAGCAAGTGTTTATCGGGATTATCAGATATTACTTAAATGTGTTATTCATCTGCTGAAAAGAGTGTTATACCACTGTGCGAAAGAACCGAAAATCGCCGGAATAATTGTGCCCACAGATACCCACTGATATGTTAACCTGATAGTAAATGTAGAAAATGTCGACCTGCTTTCAAATAAGTAGCATATCTTGTAGGGAATGTTCTCGATCACTCGCCTAAGGTGAGCTCCAGCAATCCTGCTCTAACTCACGAACAGTACATGTATTGCGTGATAAAATCATGCAAGAAATCATAGAGAGAATGAGTGAGAGAATAAGTGAATGAATGAGTGGATTAGTGAGTGAGTGAGTGAGTGAGTGAATGAATGAGTGTGTGTGTGTAGTGCCTAACGCCCACTTTTACTACATCGGCACCGCAGGCGGCGACACTGATGATACATGAGGTGAAGATGGAGTACCGGTGGAATGAGATGGCGGGAGAAACCGGAGATCCCGTAGAAAACACGCCCCAGCACCGTGTTATCCACCACAAATCGCTCTTTGCGATCGCCTAGGAGTGAACCCAAGACCAAGTTGGAGAATGTCGAGGGGTATAAAAACTCAGCCACGGCGCGGCCTATGAGTGAGTGAGTGAGTGAGCGAGTGACTGAACGAGTGAGCGAGTGAGTGAGTGCCACAGGGATGTAGTACGCTCATCTGCTTCAAACCAGCGCGACAAAGACTGTAAATGTGTGTGACGGAGAACGCATGCTACATAAGGAGTAAAATTATTCAAGGTACATATGCCCTACTGGAGTATGGATTTTAAAGTGTAATTATAATACAGTGTGAATATGTGCAAGGGTTTAGCAAGTTCAGAGTCATAAAAGTATTCTTCAGGTTCACTGATGTCGCTGGTGGACGAAATGTTCGCTCGCTCGCTCGTGCTGGCTGGCTGTATACAGCCAGAAGGTTTTTGCTGCGTGCCCACCCATTAAGAGTTTTACCGCAGGTAGGATTTTTATTGAAAGATGTAGGATGAAGGTGATGTAGGTTTTTGATTGGGAGTTAATTTTGAGGTTACCAAAGTACCTTCGGGTTGAAGGGGAGGATGCAGTACTTAGCACCCATTTTTTTTAAATATTTTGTATTTTAGTTGGGGAGAAATTTAGATGCCAAACAGCTTGGAAGAATTATGCGGAGCTCAGCTTTAGCTGCTGATAGGTTTAGCTCCTGGGTTATCTAGGGTGCCCGCATGCCATACGGGGGATCCGATGCAGTCTAGATCGGCGTCTAGTGGGGTCATAATTTCCCAATGATCTGACAAG
>CM060950.1:155972550-156012550 GCA_030765055.1 Mantis religiosa | reverse complement strand
GTTTGCGCAAATACACGTTCTCTATTTCTCTCTGTATTTCTTTCTGTGTGTCTCCCCCTCCTCTCTCTCTCTCTCTCTCTCTCTCTCTCTCTCTCTCTCTCTCTCTCTCTCTCTCTCTCTCTCTCTCTCTCTCTCTCTCTGCTTTACACGAGTTGGTTAATAAAACTCTGATTGAGAAAGTAGTTCCACATACTGCATGCAGCTAACTCCATATCTTTTTTTTAATGGGAAACATTTCAAGTACATCATTTCAGAGGCATAAACATCAAAGAATCCACAAGTATGAACAATTTAAACATGCTAGAGAACAGCACCCCAATGGTGTGGAAAAGACTAGCTCCTTCCCTCCTTATCCTCAGCAGCTATTACAACATACACATGCGCATTAGTTGCAGCCAATTTCCTACCTTTCTTCTTCTTCTTTTTTTTTGTCACGAAGGGAGATGATGTAGGGGAATTTTGACACCTGGAGAGTATTGTTCCTCAGGTATGATTTAGAAGGCAGAGCTCAAACATTCGTTTGACATGAAAAATTCATTAGGAATATCTATCCATTAAAAAGAAAAATAATTGTTGCCAAATTCATAAATATTGATTTTTACTATTAATAAAAGCTAAAAACCGTATACTTCAGCTGTACGATATTTTGGTTATGTTATAAAATTATTTAAATATCAGTCTATTTATAAATTTCTTTAAGTTTGTGGTACATTAAGCTGATCAGATCATTACAAAAGACCTCCGACATTTTCAAATATTAATTTAGCAAGGGCGGACCAATAAAATACCAAGAAGGTGCATTGTGTATATAGCTAAACATTTTTAAAGAGCTTAAAGTTGAGGAACTATTATTATTTGCATTATACTCGTTTAACAATTTTCCCCGGTTGTTCATTTATAGATATATCTTCTTTTTAAATTATTCCAAACGATGCCCCTTTCGTTATAATTGAGTGAAACTTTGCACATCTGTTTCTAAATAACGAAATACAACTGACATAATTATTGCCAACCTCCTTAGTGATGCCGTTATATAAACAATAGTACTCAATGTATATTTTAAGCAAATATGTCAAGTTTGGTGTTTAAAATTTGTTCCCTTCCAAAAGAGTAGAACAGTCAGACATCTATCTCTGCAACTTATTACATACGCTATTATAGAGTTTAATGATAAAGATTAGCCTGTTAAAAATTATCGCATCACGTGGAGCAGTTTTTCGCAATAGAAAAACTAAGTGCATAAATTAAAATCTCAGAAAACAATTGAAAATATGCGGGAAAGGTAGTGTGAATATTATACGAGTACATTAACATGTAGTTGCTGTATCACAATGTCAAATAATTCGAACTGAAAATGTAAATAAGTAGCCTTAAGTAGCAGAAGAGGAGTCTGTCGTTGGAAGAGTGAAGGTCTGTTTGCATCTTATTAAAACCCTGCCTTAATATACTGCAACACTTGCACCTTGTGCAACTGCATGTCTTTATCCATCAAACTTGCTGAAAACTGCAGTGATAGCTTAAGGTATGCCTTTCGGAACAATACAAAGATGTTTAAGAAAGGAAACCCTGCGTCAAGCAGAAACGAAAAGAGTGAATAATAAATTAAATGGTTTCCTTACATTACGAAGGTCGAAAGTATAGGTGTCTTGAAATAGATGAAGTGTTTCCAGCGTTGCACCCATGTTGCGACAGAAATACATTTGTTACTGTCGGGTTGGCAGCATGTTTAGGAAGGCAGAAAACGTTGTCTTGTACCCAGAAAATGAATGGTTACCTGTCAATAGCTTTTCACCATTAACTATACTGAGGCTACCGAAAATGGTTCACTAGGTGACAGATTCCTATGTAAATGTATTACACCTAAACTGGTGGAAAATGGTAGCCACAACATGAAAACCTTTATACCAGTTTTGTAGCGCTTCCTGAGAGTACAGTTTAGAAGCTCAATAGATAGGTATGTATACCTTATCCTAACATTAAATAAAGCCACACAATCCAGTTTCCACACAAGGTGATATAATACAGAACCAAATAGTTTAATTAATCCTTCATTGCCCATTAATTTGCAATCCCTTTCATGCGTTATTTATCTAAATACTTATCATAATCGCACCTCTTTGTCCCAAGAACAAAATATTTGCTTCTATCTTATTTCGTACCAAGCCAACTAACTTTCCTCTTCTCTTCTCATCAATTCCATCAGTCGCTAGTTATTTTAGCAATAAAAATTGCAGTCTCAGCAAATATGACCTAAAGCATGAAATTATATAATTAATGGTGACTATTCTAAAAAGTTAAGCATTAATACTTCTTCGTATCCTTCTTCACGGTTTGGACTTCAAATTGTTGATACCATCGTTTCTTGGGTCTTCCTGGTTTCCTTCTACCGTTTGGTTTATAATTTAAAACTCTTTCAGGAATCCTATTGTTTGGCATTCTGTCTGAGTGAAACTTGCAATTTTCTTTGTTTCTTAATTATATTATTTAGTTCTTCTACTTTTAATTTAACATTAATACAAGAAATAAATGGTTACGAATAAGAAATCATTAGAGAAAATTTATTTACAATTCGCATACATAATTTCATTCATGTAAAAATGATTTCTTGGCCAAATAAATGAATTGATCGTAACAATCAAATTTAAAACTGTATCGCTATAAGTCTTACTCTGTAAGCAGAGTTGAACAAAGGTCAACCATCATCCAAGCCGCTGTAAGCCTTTATTTTCCTCATGACCGTCGCACGTTTCATTTATGTTCATACAATTATACTGGAGCCGTCCTTAATTTATATAATGTAAACAAAGCGGGAAGATGTATTACTCCGCAGGCGACTGTGATTGGAGGGAATAGTCACGCCATTTTATCAACACAGTGTCGAGCATATACGCTGTCAACGAGCTTTTAAAGTTTTGCTTTCCGTTTTCGATGTTTGGTGTGGTAGCACTTTTTCGTTAATATTAAATGCAAAGGTCTGTATATTGTGTAATATATTGTTCCTTTTGTACGCAAAAAGGTGACTCAATACTTACAACAGCTACTCAAATATTTGTTGTCATCACATAAGCTCACCTCATTTATAAATTAAGGCATGGGTCTTTCTGGGGAATAACACTGCTGTTTAACTGCGTGTAGCTACTTCGGCAATGACTTGAAAGTTCTCCTGGCATGCAAATTAAAAAAAATGTCTACATACCTAATTGGAATCTGACAACGGACGAATTCCTTAAACGATTTCCACTTCCGAACTTTTCTTTGATAACTTCTTCGCCACAACAATTTATCTTCATGCTCAACAATTATATTTCTTCTGTTTCTGTTCACAAATTCAAAACCTATATCGCGAACAATGGTGCAGAAGCTCGTTTTTCACAGCTCGGCTAAATGGGATCATTGTTTACGCCATGAAACACTCTTGTAATTGCAGTGGCTCGTTTCTTTCAAAGAAGCTATGAACCTTGCGACAAATAACATTTTTAAAAAATGTATCACATTCACTTTCCACAACTGGCTTCATTCTTTTTCGGCGTTTTCCTGGAGTGGAAAACCGTCCTGTTTTCACAACCTCACCTCGAGGAGCATTAATACTTGGCTCTGAAACACCGGTTAGTTCTGCTGACAAACGTCCTCAATTGTTAAGTTTGGGTATTTTTCACACAACTTGCAAAACACGTTCAATATAATTTTCTTTTCACTACTGTTTAAAGGTTTCCCTTTGTGATGTTTTACATATTTCCACGGTAGCCGCCATGTTTAAACTGATTGTCTTCCCACTTCCTTTTAAGCTGCACAAGCGCAGCGTGCACTCTGATTAATATATACAAATTACGCCTACATTTACCAAATAAAATACTAATTAATTACTGTTTGACTGTTGTGTTTGTAATAATGTGATGTTTATATATTTTGCATTAGTGAAGTCTCTTCAAAATTTATATGTGAACTATATTTTTCATCCGCAGTGATTCTATTTACATTTTCATATAAACTTAGGACGGCTCCGGTATAGTTTGCCCCCCCCCCCTTACAGAAAGCCAACTGAGTATGTCAACATTCGGTGCACCTTGCAGGCTTAGGACAGACAATGAGACAATAAAGGGGATGGTTGTTATAGATATACTCTGTGACGTTGTTAGATAATTGCTATCTTCCCAATAGTGGCTCCTACGATACTAATTAAAATACCATATGTTTAAGATATCTGCATGGCAAATTAAATGTATATCTTGAATTTTTCTGGAATTTCCTCAAATGTTCTATTCATTATGAATTAATTTTGTATAATATCTTTTATTTAAGAAACATCTACACCTTTAGAAATAGACCAAAATTTTAAAGACGAAAAATGGACAAACGTATTTTGCCATGGTAATACAGTTTAGAGCAACCAAACCTATCCTGAAAATGTGGCCCTCTTAAAACTTGGAAACGCTACAATAAGCATAAGTTATCTGCAACTACTAGCTGCTCGACTCTCACCAAGGCGGGCCGGGTTCAATCCCAGGCGACCGCAAAGTGAAACTTTTGGTGGACAACACGGTACTGGGGCGGGATTTCTCCGGGATTTCCGGTTTCCCCCGCTACCTCACTCCACCGTTGCTCCATCTTCATCTCATGTATCTTCAGTGTAACCGCCTGCGGTGCCGTATGTAGTAAAATTGGGCATTAAACACTATACACTTAATTTCATTGCAACTACTACCATTTACATCCGACATGAAACCATTGTTATATTTCTTAACAATGGCGAGGTGCGTTTATCCACCACATTGTCAGACAAATATATTAGATAATTTTACTTAAGTGTGAAAATTAAGCAAATAGTACTTTTTATTTCAGAAATTTAATGAAAAATGTTAAAAACCTAAGTGCAAAGAAAGATGGTCAAAACCAACCATGAGTAAATGGGAAAATGTTATAATATCTTGTCCTAAGAAATAACTTTACCCTGACGAGATATTAAGTTTTATATGACGTCATTACATATACGCTTCTTTTGGGTGTGCAGACATGAACAGAGTTATCCAGTGCAATACATAAAATATTTAAACATTACAATTGGCTCATACAGATGTTTCACAGATGCCGTGCCACTGTAGTGTTTTGGTTTATCTTGTGTTCTTACAGAGAGGTAATTAGTTAACGATAACACGTTTAACATGGATAGATTGAAACTCATTTCTAACAATGAGCAAGTTTAGCTTTGTCACCTGATATTATTTTCTTTTATTCAAATATTGTTTCACCCAGGTAATGGACCAAATGGTCCATGAAAAAATCAGCTCGGATAAGACAACGAACTTACTGAGTATTATTCTCAATAGTTACGTTGGAAACCTCATTATAGTTTTATTCAGCATGTTCAAAACCAGATGAGCGTGCAGCATAATACACTATGGCTGACTTCAGGACCGATCTCGAAGGAAACTGTGTAGATATCAATTCTAAATACGGAATAAAAGCCATGGGATTCCGTGCCTACTTCTCGCATTCTCTATTTATGGCATTCTACTTTGCATTTCACACCTGCCTATTGTAGATAATTTTGCATGATCACGTGCTATTTTCCTCTTGTATTGAAGTGTTTGTAAAAAAATCAATTTCCAGTGAATTTATCAATTGTCGCTTCGCATATCCGATAATGTCTATTCAATAACTGTATCCAATAAAATAAAACTCTTCACTGAGATACTATAATTTCGGACAGTTTGAGCCACTTATTTTATGTTGAAGATTAACACAAAACGATTGTTTTAAAAATAAATGATGATTTTTTTTATTTTTATCTATTTATTTTTTATTTTTTTTTTTTTTCTGTAATTTACGTCCTCCAACGTTAAGTCATATCGGGCGATGAATGTAATGGGTGAAATGATGCTCAAACGAGCCCAGGGTCCATAGAGCTTAGAGTTACCCGACATTCGTCTTTCAGGATAAGGGACAACCCCGGAAAAACCTTATCCAGGTAACTCACCCTCACCAAGATTCGAACTCGGGACCTCTTGAACGTGAGGTAGACATTCTACTACCACGCTACCGAGGCGGGCGATGATGATGATGATGATGATGATGATGATGATGATGATGATGATGATGATGATGATGATGATGATGATGATGATGATGATGATGATGATGATGATGATGATGATGATGATGATGATGATGATGATGATGATGATGATGATGATGATGATGATGATGATGATGATGATGATGATGATGATGATGATGATGATGATGATGATGATGATGATGATGATGATGATGATGATGATGATGATATGGACTATAGTACGAATTCAGTACTTACAGACAAATTTGCAGGATGGGTTGTGAAAAAGAAAGATATCGAAAAGGAATGAAATATTAGGATTTTAATACATTTCCCGCCCTAATGTATACAATATGCTATCCAAATTTAGTTGGAAAAAGTAATTTTCTATATAAAAACGGTCATGTGTAGAAATTCTAAATTTCGTTCGGTATAGATATCATTAAGAACACCTAAAAGATACAGGATCATGCAAAAATACTCATGTGAAGTGGCCTGTCATGTTAATTGGTCCTCCCCATTGACATCGTGTGTGCTATAGCAACTGCATATATATCAGCGTGACAATCCATTACAGATGTGTCGATTTCTGAATGCTAGTAAACAATAATAGTCGGACCATCTCACGTTTGACCATAAGTTTAAATGGGATATCTCGTGGACAAAATACGTTCAGCACGAGAGTGCTTTAGTGTCCTTCGAAGAGAGCCCAACAATTATTTCCCGAAATTAAAGAATATCGAATAAGTACGTCACAAAACGATGTTGACCTAGTAGAAGTACTTAAACGAGACACAAAGGGTTCAACTTTGTAAAACCCCCACTAGCCCAAGCAGTATTCAGAAATCCATTTTCCCTAAGTTTCAGTTCAGTGGATCGGATTTGGTTAGAAGCGAAAGGATTTCAAAATTGAAACTAGAGGCAGGCTATTCTACGGCATATACTTGGGAGGAAAGGATTGTGAGAGCGCGCACTTCGGGTGTGACTTAACTGGTTCAGGGTTATCAGGGAATGTGAGGGACCCTAAGATGACCTCAGGTTCTTCATTTCGGCACCGGTGTTCGCCGTGCAGCCGTCGGCCTACGCCGAGAGCAGTAGCTACAGAACGCAAATTCCCCACATGAAAAATCCCAACATATCTAACTCTGAAAAGACAATGGAGTTGAAAGTTAAATGAAATGAAATGAAATGAAATGGAGGGGCGGAAAGCCGCGAACGTTACGTATCCAACCAGCAGTCAAACGGTGACCTAGGAAAACCGCGAAAAAAGTCTTTGTTCAAAGTTTTGGTTATCAGGGATCGAAACCGGAACCACCTGATGCGAGACCCAAAATATTCCATCTAAGCCACCACTCCACGCGTTGTCCAACACGTTACATGAATCAGTGAAGGAACTAAAAATACTAAAAAAAAATATTTAAAGTCTGCTTTCAATGTAATTTTTCAGCTTAATGTCACCTTTAAAAACAATGGTAACTACACTTAATATAGAAGATTAGACGTTTATATGAAATTTTAATGCTTGTTTTTCTCATCCTAAATTTCCCTTTTTTAACTTCATACATTTTCCATTGTGTAATTTTGTGTCGTCAGATACTGAATTAATAATGTTATCAGTATACTGTCCGAGAGGACTTCGCAGTGTTAAATTCATAAGGTAAGCGCTCTTTGTTTAAGGATATTTTTGCGAATCTAAAATATTTTGTAAGAGTTCTAATTTGTAGCTGTTAGGGACTCTGCATTTGCTATCGTCTCTCATCGGGCCCGATCATTCTTGGTATCCTCTCACGTCATCTCTCCCTTACGAGGGCACAGACAAAATAATTTAAGGTTGAGGTGCTAAGCCTCCTCTCTGAACTAACTCAAAGAATTTTTACCATTGATTATTAAATAAAACGTGGCCATTTAATATCATTTTGCTTTTTAAGATCTACTTAAAATATTTGCATAAATTGGCATAGAAGTGCTTAACACAATCCTGTAACGTATTTTCTTGTAGAAAGTGAAGGAATATTTCGGTGGAAAGGTCCGGATCCCAACAATATTCCGCTTAAATACTTCCTGGCACAATCAGTTTGTTTGATGAAGGTCGCTGTAATTTTAGTTATGTAATTGAAAGAAAGCTACTGAAGCCAGGGAAGAAAACAGTCTACACTCAGGTAGAATCAATCGGAACTCACTACATGGAGGAAGACTGCTTTGCAAAACTATTGCGGACCGTAGTGCAATTCTTCACTAATTCCCCAACCCCAGTTCTACGCATTAACACTGCTTTGTACCTCTTGGTCTAGAGGTAATGTGCTATCCTTTGTCTCTCGAGGGGAACCCAGGTGGGTTCACACCCTTCGGAGAACGATGGACTTTTTTCGGTCGTAAAAGTCCTCAATAGCCTTTCTTCAGAAGGGAAGTAAAGCTGGTGGCACCGCGTCGTAGAGTCACGGCAGATTTATTTTTATTTCATAACGTTAGTCACAAAAAGAAACGAACTTCAATGATAAGCAATTTTAGACTAAATGTGTGGTCTCATAACATGAAAGTTTTGTTGTTCAGAAGCAAATCGTGTGTATACATAGACAAATTAATAATTAGCATAATGTAGCATTTCCTTTTTCTTACTTTCCACTTCTATTTTAACGATTAAACACAGTCTCTTGCGTGCATTCACTGTAACTAGGACATATTTCCTACTGTATGGAACATGAAAACTACTGTTTACTGATGCATGAGAACATTTACAATACAGATTTTACATCATAATGTGGCTTCTTCGAGGGAGAGAGTGGAATTTAAAAGAAAATATGGAAAGGAATTTTTAATAGTCGCAAGGACCGTCTTTTGGATGTCTTGCATGAACCCCCATTCGCTGAAAATGGCATACCGTCTGAGACACAGGTTCTCGAGTACGGTCTCCGCAGTAACGTCACAGTACTAAATGAATATGCCCTTTCCTTGGTAGTAACAGCTTTTTATATACATTTTCTATTTAATTGTGCTATGCATTGAACTCACAATCAGTGCTGTTAACTTCTTGAATGATAGCTATTTGATATTCCAAGAACGGAGTTAAAGTCAGGCAAACATTAAATGTCATATACTTTTAGAAATTGTAAATTTGTGAATTCGTGTTTAGTTAACACCTTCCTGTTCTCCTATACTGCGTAGGTTGAACGACCTTTTTTTCCTTTTAAGATAAGTTTTATAGCAATGAATAGGATTTTTCCACAGCTTCTTTTCGAACTGTTTTCTGCGAAACAGATTAAGATTAAGAAACTCCAATTCTCTGATTCCAGGAAAGGCCTGCACCACCCTTTCTACCGAGTTAGATACAGATGCGAAAATATAGCACTTCTCTACGAAACATAACCTGTAAAGGTAAACCCCTTTATTCTTAAACTTTTATTTCTATGAAACGGTGTTTTCAGAAGCATATTGTTATGTTATATTATTTATAAAGGGCAAAACAATAACAAATTTATTTTCACTTTTTAATTCTTCCTTTCAGATTTAAGGGCACCACGATGATTAAAGCCTCTGAACTCCAAATATTTCGCTGTGTCCTATTTTATATTTTTAGATATTTACAAAGATATACAAAGTGTATATATTTTATACTAATGGCGTGAACAGCTCAAAAGCCTTAAACAGAAATATCTTTTGGCTTTAAAATTCATATGCCACTTATTTTGGGATTTTTCCTTCATGTATCACCAAACACATTTTCCTCTTTTGCCAATCTCTAGTGACGTTCATATATAAATTAGTATGTTACTCAGCACTGCCACAGTGTCTCCAGTTTCCCTTGCAGTATGTTCCATGAAAGTTAAATTACTGATTTGAGGTTGCCGGCTTCAAGTACGTTTAACTGACATCGTTCCGCTCGGTTAGATAGTAATAGTGTTGGAGTAGCGCAAAACAGCTAGGACAGCAGTGCCTCGCTCTAGCTACATATTTATTAGTTCAAGTCAGACACAAAGTAAAATACACAGAAAATATACAAAACATATTATAAGATTGGAAATATTACACCAAAAAATACGTACAGGAGAAGAGAAACCCTCACCATTCATAGTAAACAATAACTGACACCCAGGAAACATTAAACACTTCAAAGTCAGTAGTATGTGGTAAACTACACTAGTTAAATGCGTTTAGAGAGATCACTGAACTGAGTATATTGGAAAAAATTGGAAATAGAAGCAGAATCATCACCTAAATTAGTAACTAGACAGATAAACCAAACTGTTCGCGTAATGTGGAATGACGACATAGGGTGAGGAATGCTTCACGTCTAACGGCACATTGCAGTGACACAGCGTGGTGATGGTTCACCCCCAGAGAACGTGATCATGATTAAAATAACTGACTAATATGAAGTCGAGCAAGCATGGTCTCAAAACAACGCCAAGGAAGCGCTGTAGTCATGACCACCCGGAGTTTAGTGATTGAAGTAAGCCACTCTTCTTGTCATTCAGAGAGTATCCTTCTGCGGAAAAATAAAACTTTCTAATTCGTAGATCGGCAGTGGAACACCCATATATTGTGACATAGAATCTCATCCTTGGCTGCCTGATCTGCCTGTTCATTTCCTACACTGCCACTGTGGCCTGGAACCCAGAGGAAGACTACACGATAACCGTCAAGTTGCAAGTGCCACTATGGATACGAAACGGTTTGCAGGGAGTGCGCACAGCGACCACGATGGGACTGCCAAACACATTTTGTGGTCAAAAATGAGACGGAGGTATAAAAAAAAAAAGAACAAGAAGAAGTTCCACACCATCGAGAGAACGATGGGAGTCGGAAAACTCCGTACGCCGCCAAAACTTAATATAGCTTATTTTTAAAACCATTCTCCATACTCCAGGAGTGCAGAATTTCGAGAAATCACTGTAGCTGGTTGAATGAAACACATACAGCCAGAATTAAAACAAATTGCAAAATCGTCGACAAAGAGAGACGGAGTGCTGCCCGACGGAACATTCCATACCACAGGATTAAAGGAAATATAAATATAACAGCACTCAACATGGAGCTTTAAGGCACACCGCTCTCCTGCCGAAAGACCAAAAACATAATGAAGATCCCACTCGGATGTACTTTGGTTGAATATGTCCCTTATTCCTAGTTCCTTAATTATTCTACAGTGTAATTTAGCTATGTTCAGCAGTTTGAGAAAACGGGCCCCTTACGTCACAAAATCACATTGGCAAACAAAGCTATTCAAAGCTAAAGAGTAGAAAAATATACTCGCAGGATTTTTTAAGCTTCCCCTAATAGACGATTTGTCTTGCTTTCATACTACATAATGTATAGGAGTTAGTTATTTTTTCACTGAAGGGTGGAAATTTACTGTATAGTTATGTAGAAGAGGTTATTATTTTAAAATGTATTTAAAATATTCAGTTGTTTGCCAGCAATGATGAAGTATTGTATAAAAATGAAGCATTGAAATTCGAGTTCATAAAGCTGAACAAAAAAGGAAAGAGTAATTTTTGGAAAATTTTAACCATTTGGTTTAGCCTCTAGTTCTTTGTGCTGTACCATTACTCCAACTGAAACTGGTTAGTAAATCAAGGCAAGTAATTATTTTTATTAATTTAAATAATTTAAAATAAAAATTTAAAATAAAATTTAAATAATTATAATTTATTCGTTCACTACCAAGTTTAAATGTGTGTATTACATCATCAACATTACTATTATTTGTAATGAAGAGGAAGTAACAAAACCTCATGTAATCTTCGAATGTGAAGCTTTGGGTACAAAAGGGTTTGCATTACTGGGCTTAATAAACGCAGAAGTTGATTTTCCTAAAATTGATTTAGTAATTAACCTACTGTCTCTCATTAGAGGCACAGGGCTATATAACTAAAACGGTAAAGTGGGGAGACAATACGAGATTAGGTTTCAGTGTTAGGGCACAGAACTTGGCTCGTTCTCTATTATAAGCCAAGTCAAGTCAGTTATGATTATTATTATGACCTATGGCATTTAACGCATAAACCATGAAAGAATTTTATTTATTTTGAAAGGCGGCTACACACCTCCTTCAGAAGAATAACGAAAACTAAAAGTAAATGAGGAAATCAAATTGCCAAAGCCACATATTAAATAAGTGAACACCTTTGCTGACGAATATTAGTTTCCTAAATTAAAAGACGCCGTTATGACCCTCGAGGCCAAGAGCGACTATTGAATTATTTTTGTACATATTCTTTCAGAAAAGCAAGGAGAATGGGAATAGAAAACTAGGCAATGAAAATGTAACAGAAGTGTGTGTTTGTAGTTTGTATTTTCATTCATTTTTATTCTCCGATGCAGCATTACATTTAGTAATTATACAAGATTTATTGCTCCTCTACAAACTAATTATGTACATATTTGTATGCCTGGGGTTTGAGCCAATTGAGTATCAATGTTTAGTCTGAAATTGTGAAATTTGTTTTATTTCCAAAATACTGAACACTTGTTCGTTCACTATTTCATGTTATTTAATGACCAGTGTCCACCATCCAATACGTATCTGCGTTGTTCTGATCTCTCTTTATTCAACAGGTTGCATTCCCATAGTATATGACTCATTGAAATTCTTTACACACGCATATTGAATCGTCCTTGACCTTAAACCTTTGCAGATATACACCGAACATTCCATGACCACTGCTGTTAAATTGTGAGTCAGCTTTGGTTTCGTCTTCAGTCCTGTTTCAGCTACAGGAAAGTATGTTCTGGTTACTCCTCCTTTGGTTGTAGTTCACCATTCGGTTTCTAGAATAGCATTCTTTGCTCAGGTTGCTTTTCACCTACGTTCGACTATCAAACTGTGCGTGTTCCAGATTCGTGCTGGTGGCGGTCTCTCTCTCTGTCTGTCTGTCTGTCTGTCTGTCTGTCTGTCTGTCTGTCTGTCTGTCTGTCTGTCTGTCTGTCTGTCTGTCTGTCTGTCTGTCTGTCTGTCTGTCTGTCTGTCTGTCTGTCTGTCTGTCTGTCTGTCTGTCTGTCTGTCTGTCTGTCTGTCTGTCTGTCTGTCTGTCTGTCTGTCTGTCTGTCTGTCTGTCTGTCTGTCTGTCTGTCTGTCTGTCTGTCTGTCTGTCTGTCTGTCTGTCTGTCTGTCTGTCTGTCTGTCTGTCTGTCTGTCTGTCTGTCTCTCTCTCTGTTTATGTACGTGTGTGCGTGCGTGCGCGAAGACAGGATTGTTCAACTATTTGTTTCAAGCTTATACCAGGATAGGTGAAATATTGCGCTATTTCATTCATATGAAGTAGGTTTACTTTCTACCAACGAAAATAATGTACTATCTATCAAGAAAGTAAATGTACACCTTCCACGAGTCAGTATCACTCAGGCGATCCGTGGCTAGGTGGTATGAAAACTAAATCGGCCATGCTCGTTGATGTATAGTGTCGTGGTCGCCATTTTAACCTGTTACTCACTTCGAAGGTTTCTAACGCTATATTAACCCAGTATAACAAAAGATTGAGTATTTATCACAAAGTAAGTAATAATTCTCTTGCAGCTGAGCTATTAAATACGTGGCGTTGGAAAATGTGCACGAAAACGGAAAACACGTGGAATTATGATTTTAACAGAACCAATATATATGTGTTATATAAGACAAGCTATCTTAACTGCTCTCGTAGCTCAGGGGCAAAATGTGGGCTGAGATAAAGCGAGACCATGCTACAAGTTTCGAACCGTAACACATGGTCACAATTTTTAACTCCAAATTTCTTAGTTTGTTGGACGTAGTAACGAATTAATTTACAACTGTTCTCTTGTAGCTAAGCTGTTACTAAATGGCATTGCAGAATACCAAAGAAATTGGAAAACACGTGGAATGGCAATTTTAATAGAACCAACAGGTATATATTGTATACATAACCAGCGCTATCACATCTGTTGGCGTAGCTCAGTGGTAAAACGCACGCTGTGTCAAATAAACTGATGATTTGCGGTTCGAGCCCTCAACATGTAATCCTTTCTTTTTTTCCGCCTTGTATTTCTTGCGCATGTCCAAAATATTGCTGGAAGTAATGCACTGCATTTGTATCTTTCACTAAGACTTCGTCATAGCGAAATAGCATGCCACGTCCAAGGGGTTGTGTGGAGCTGACTGCGGCTCAAAATGGTGAAATTCTAGGCCGTGCTTCTCATGGTGAAAACGCTTCACAAATTGCCATAAAACTGAGTTGCGACCGAAGAACAGTGAAGCAGTGGCTGGACAGGTATCATGAGGGAGAAGTTGAATGGGCCAAATCACGCAGGTGTTGAGGTAGGCCTCGTGCAACAACGCTTGCTCAAGATGAAGCCCTGGTAGCAGATGTGAGGAACCAGCCTTTAAGACACAGGTCCATCTTTCTAGATAAAGCAGTTGAGTATGGTTGCTCATATGAAACCATACGCCAACAATTAAGGGATGCCTGTATTACATCACATCGTCCTGCCACTAAGCTCTCTCTTACAGAGGCACACAAAGCAAGACGATTACAATATGGGCACAGCGCAATTGCGACCTTCCTCAGGCTTATTGGGACCTGATAATCTCGAGTGACGAGAAGGTATTTCGTCCAATCAGCAGGGGACCCTATGTCTGTATAGACCACGAGGAACTAGATACGAACCTCGACAAGACGTTCGAGCAGCATATTCGGGAAGAATTTCAGCTCAGTTCTGGATCTACATGACAGCATCAGGTCCAGGGGAGTTAATTCAAGTGCCAGAGAGAATGACGAATGCAGTCTATGTAAATATTCTGGAAAACACTTTGATACCATCCCTTCGTACTAGGTTTCCAGAACAAGACGAGTATATATTTATGCATGACAACAGTGGTGTGCATACTGCAAATATCACCCAGGATTAGCTAACGAGGCATCCAATAATAATCTGCATGGAATGGCCACCAAAGTCTCCCGATCTAAACCCCATTGAACATAAATGGTCCTTCATGGTGAAAGAATGGGAAGAACGTCGACCAGACAGGGTTCAAGAAAATTTGGTTGCTCACGTGATGGAGCTGTAGCAACATTATCAGCAAAATCCAAACCGCTGTTCTGTATTGGTTGCAAACATGCACGAAACATCACATGATGTAATCATAGCTGGGTGCGATTATACCAGGCTCTATATCACAAAATTTCATTTTTTTATTTTTATTTTTTTTTTCATTGTTTGTTTCCACAAATCATTGTTTATTCTAGCAAAAATACGTTTTCTAAAAATCTCAAATGTTTCATAATTGAATTCATTTGTTAATGTATGACGTTAACTTCATGAAGAAATGACAGCTTTTCACTTTGTTTCGTAAGCAACATTATCTTTGAATATCGTCTTCTTTTTGTAATTCCTAATAATGGCTATTTGTAACTACGGTTACACAGAATATCTTTTCAGTTTTATGTCTTATTCTTCACTGGTTATACAGTTATATGGCAGTTCTAAGTTTGTTTTTCTCAAGATGAGAATTATTCAATTTCTTGTTATTTCTGGAAACTTCTGGCATTCTTTTCGAAAACATGTTATTAACTTAGTCGCAAGAGAGAAAGTATTTCATTCGTTACGGTGTCTTACAAAGTAAAAACATTGCTAGGTTTCGAACCATGAATCCTCGGCTGAGTGACAGCATGTATTTTGCCACTGAGCTACGATAACATGTGTTTGTAGTAGGTTATATACAACAAGATGGCTCTATTAAGCCACCATTCTTCCTGGCATTCGTCTTCTTGCTAATTTTTCAGTGGCATTAGTAACAGCTTACCCCAAGAGAACAGTTCTAAATTGGTTCGTTACTTAATCTAACAAATTAAAAATCTGGAATAAAACACATATCCACAGGATGGTACTCGAACTATGAACCCTCGTAATATATATCACAGCGCGTGCTCTCTGTCATTGAGCTACGTGAGCACTTAAGGAAACTTGCTTTATATACAATATAGATATTGGTTCCGTTAAAATCATAATTCCACGTGTTTTCCGTTTTCTTGCACATTTTCCAACACCATGTATTTAATAGCTCAGCTGCAAGAGAATTATTACTTACTTTGTGATAAATACTCAATCTCTTGTTATACTGGGTTAATATAGCCTTAGAAATCTTCGTAGTGAGTAACAGGTTAAAATGGCGACCACGACACCATAACTCTACGAGCATGGCCGATTTAGTTTCCATACCACCTAGCCACGGAACACCTGAGTGATACTGACCCGCGGAAAGAGTACATTTACTTTCTTGAAAGATAGTACATATTAAAGCGAATTCCAGCAAATCACAGCCGTAGTTTTGAATCTTTTTTAGAATCATTTCTTCTGTCTCTCTCTGTCTCTCTCACTCTCACTCTCACTGATATTGTTGAAGCTTCCTTCTTTTATTCTTCAGTGTTGCATTGAGTTAACGTGCATTTTAACTGATAGATTATAAAATAAAATTTTATTTCTCTTGCACCTAATGACATGAGAAAAGCTCATGAACCTGGGACAGTTCAACAGTATTCAGTTTTCTGTATTGATATATAGACATTACTGCCTCAAGAAGACTTATTAGCTATATACTGTATATAAAATGTACCAAATTTACGCCTGGAATTTTTCTCTCCCACAATTCATTTCCCAATAATAATTTCATTTTATATATCACAGTTTTTCCGTCTATTGTTTAGTCTGTTGTAAGAGTGGGTGGATTAAGTGTCATTCGAGAATCTGAACTTTCAGTCGATCAGCCACTTACAGAAGTCATCGCTGAGCTCAGACACTCTTGTGGTATTTCTTGCTTAGATGTGTATTTACCCTGATTATTTCTTCCGTGTGTCTAATTCCAATAAAGTCCTCCGCAAACAATCGTCTTAAATTCAAGAAACCGGCGAGTGAAATTTGGTGTAGAATTATGAAAGATATATCTACAATGAGGATTAATTATTAATAAATAATGACACCGTCTTTCATCAGAAAGACGCCTAACTATAGCAAAGTAGCCACTTTGCCAGCCGTATTACCGTTTTGGTTTAGAATGCAACAATAGTTTTAAAGTGAGCATAAAATAATGAAATTTAAAAACAAATTGTGAGTAAAACATCTATTAATTTTTGCTGTATGTGTCTACCGAGTACCCGGTCTACCATGATACTGCACCACTACTGACGAACACCAGGCGTGAAGAAAGGAAGTAAAACAACCATGTAGGCAAAACAGTAACAGTATTATTTCTTGATCTTCGATTGGCGAATATCAAGTCGGTATATTGCGATATCCGTTGTAATTGGCATGGATACATGGCATTAGGACGTAATATATTCTCCCTAGTGCAAGGGGCAAGTCAAGCCTGAAAACACATGAGTGCACCAAGTATTGCATACATTTTTCTCCTCCCTGTGAAGGACAGGAATACCGCCAGGCCTGCATTTACCTGGTCATGCATTACACATGTCACTCCTAAACGATTTAGGTAGCAATCCATTGGACACGTCATTCAACGAGTTAGAGAGCAACCTTTACATACTTACTCCCCAAAGATTTAGGTAGCAACCATTGCACAGGTCACTGCTGATAGCTTAGCTTTATATAGCATTCATTATACACGTCACTCTCCATGGCTTTAGATAGCAACTACTCCTCAAAACTTACAGAGCTCTGTGTACTGCTAGAAACATGTTAAAATAGTTATTGTAGTTATACCAAAGCAGCATTACTCCCCTTACACAAGAGATAGCATCGATAGCTGCTGCGTTGCCCGCAATCAAACAGCGCTACAGAGAAGGTGTCCCGAGTAAAACATCGTGGCAAAGCGTCCAGACGTCTTAAACTACACTGACAGAGCGCTGCATTCGCTTGAAATCTTATTTACTAAAAGCTCGAAATATGAGTAAGTTGGTGTACAGTAAGTGCCGAAACACAACTATAACACTTATGAGCTGTGTTCTAATGTGAAAGGTTAGAGCAACTACTGTCCGCCTACCACAAGAAGGCAAGCGGGGAATGAAGGAGAGAAGGGCTTGAACTGTTTATCTTCTCTGTTAGTGGATATGTTTGCTACGAAATGCGTGTGTGAGAATGCATATGTGTCACCCATACTGCCAGATCTAATGTTCGTTTCAGTAACTTCAGTGATAGATATTATGAATATATAACTCATACGGTGAGTTATGTGACAACACTGTGAACCTAGCATCCGCATCATAACAGGAACGCAAACACAGAAAATGTGGCTACGCTACACATTCCTCTGCCTTGCCTTCTTATGTTGGGTGGACAGTGTTATTAAATGTAAATTACCATTGCAGCTACCCGTTTTGTCGCTTGATACAAAGGGATTTTGATTCTTTCCTGTTTCCCCATGGCCACAACATTCAGTCACGTTGTTTACGATTTCTCTCGCCGGCGATGCGCGATAAGTTGCTGTCCAGAAGATATGATTGTATCTGAACAGAGTGTATGTATACCGATTTTCCAAGTTAACTAAGATAATCTTGCGTAAACAACTCCGTTATGCCTTTCCGATATGTCTCGACGCTTTGCCATGCCTTCCAGAATACAAGCATCTGATATAAGTTAAAATTTACTAACCATTTTCCCCCTTTTCTTTTGTAACGTTGAAGAGAACGTTTCGAGTCGACCTATATTCAATAATAAATCTCTCGTTAACTATTTCCATTACAGTATCTGGATTGCACATTTAAGAAGGAAACGAACGTAGCTTTGTACGGATTACATACAACGAAACAAAGAGAGGAAATAAAGTTAATTGTTTCAACGCTCGTACTAAGCTAAATATTTCACTGCCTTGAGCTGCTCGGTGTGCAACTATTTCACATTGCTGCTGAACCGGTTTCTTGGCGTTTAAGCGTCAGATCAATCCAGTTTCTCCACCAAATATGAAACTTGTCAAGGTGCTTTCAGGTGGGGACTTTACCACCATCAACTTCCTACAAAACTTGAACACATAAAATTTGTGTTCTTTTCTTTCAGTTCAGAAAGTGTAACGTGTTTATTTTAAACCTTCGTTTATTAGGATAATGCACTTTGTTTATTATTATATTGATTTGACGTCAATTACCTGGCACACACCCATACTACTGGTCTTTATCGTTGCAAAATTTCCTCTTGCTTCTTATGACTACCTAATAGACGTCTGAGCGTTAACAAGAGGGCCATCTCTTTCAGGATACTCCACATAATAACGCTGTAATCCTATTACCATATTCTACCCAAATTAAACTGCATCTACACTAGCTCCCATCGACATTTAAGCGCTAAGAAGACAGTCCCGGTCATGAGTCAGTCAGTCAGTCAGTCAGTCAGTCAGTCAGTCAGTCAGTCAGTCAGTCAGTCAGTCAGTCAGTCAGTCAGTCAGTCAGTCAGTCAGTCAGTCAGTCAGTCAGTCAGTCAGTCAGTCAGTCAGTCAGTCAGTCAGTCAGTCAGTCAGTCAGTCAGTCAGTCAGTCAGTCAGTCAGTCAGTCAGTCAGTCAGTCAGTCAGTCAGTCAGTCAGTCAGTCAGTCAGTCAGTCAGTCAGTCAGTCAGTCAGTCAGTCAGTCAGTCAGTCAGTCAGGTCAGTCAGGTCAGTCAGGTCAGTCAGGTCAGTCAGTTCCGTCAGGTCCGTCAGGTCCGTCAGGTCCGTCAGGTCCGTCAGGTCCGTCAGGTCCGTCATCCGTACTTTACCTTACAGTAAGTAATAACTAATAACTTCAGAAAGCCACATTTCCCTACACTTCATCCAATTGGAAGGCGGCCTCAGAGATATTTTCCTTACTAATGGATGTTTAGCAAATAGACTTCCTTCTTTACAGTATTTATAATGTTAAAGCTCTTTCATTATGTTTTTGCAGTTTCATATCCCAACCATTGCAATACTGGCACGGAATTCAGTCTTCATTGAAGTAGAGTGCGCCATGTTTCGTAATATCGCTAAAGCAGTGTAAAGTTTCATATTAAAATTGCGTCCCTAGATAGCCACATTAATTATTTACTTATCCAGAAACTTTATCAGAAATGGTCAACTGAAAGTTTCAAACTCATATTTGCCCGAAGTTAACTATTTTTTACATTTTACAAGCTGCTACATTTTTCAAGTAAACTTATCTAAAAATTGCTTACAATTGATATATAGGAGTGCGACAATTACATTAGATAACATAGATAAAAATATACATCTCAATTTGACACTTTCACATTTTCTAAAGTTGTAGTTTTATTTGTAATAGTTCCTTGGTTCTTCAAGAAAATATATGAATTCGTAATCTTATAATTTCAGAACAAATCTACCATATAGCGGTTAATAGTGTAATATGAAAATGACATGTTAGTTACATTCAGTCTTATTTCTGAACAGCTATGTTGAGCACTAACAGGATACTAAAATGTAGGTTTTTTTCCTACTCATATGCTATTTATTTCTTGAAAACTCGGAACATTCACTAGACAGGAAAATTACATATATGAATACTGCCAGATGAGTGTTTAAGTAGAACCAAAAGTATAATCGATAATTGTCTCAACCTTATTGCTACAATATTTAAGTAGAACTTCTTCAATTTCAAATATTTACCAACTGTCTAATGTCCGTGTAATCTCTTGTGTCAACACCACTTTCTCTTCTCATAAACCACAGTTCGTATGTTTTGCTTCATAACTGAGTAGAACGAAAAGGAGTAATAATTAGACATTATCGAGAACTTTCCATGAATTAGGGTTTTAAATAGACGATTTTGAAAGTTTTATTGCCTTCTTCGTTAGGACATTCTTCTCGTTACAGAAATTTGCTTTGTTATCTTTATCATGAAACAAATGACGGAGTATTTACTTTATGCTTGCACATAACTAGAGCTGCCTGCTTGTACATACCAAGCCGTGGTCTTCCTAATGATTATCTAAAATGCCATATTTAAGAAGTATAAAAATTAATGTTTTCCTTTGATAACCTTATTGTTCACAATGAGGGTGCCATGCAACTTAACAATGTTATAAGTCTCTTGTAAAAATTTTGGCCTCCAGTAAACCTATCCACTTGTATACGTCGAAAAATATCACTCAAATTCTTCGCTTTCTGTGGTGAATATACGCAAGGGGCATTAATCAAACCTGTGCTATTATCACTGAATTAAAATGAGGAGTAAAACTACTGTAACGCTAATGTTGGTACGGGCTTTGGATTCCTCTTCATTAGTTAAAATTCGTAAGCTTTCACGGCTGGTGTCAGTATAATATAAAGTATTAACCTGACTTGTATTAGCCTTCACGATGTATAGATGGTAATGAACAGTCAATCTCAAAATCGATTTACAGGATGGTCCTAAAGTCTGCTTACTTTGCTAAACCTTAGTTTCTCTTTTGTTCTCAGGTTTCTAATATATACACAAACAAGTGAAACTCATTGCTCTAGTTTGTGATCGAAGCTACCAAGAAACAGAGATGTGGTTTAAAGAAATCTGGTATGTTGTACTCACATTATTTTCTCTACTCTTGCTAATGTTTACTTCTCTACTTCATGCTAATCGAAACAAATTTGCAGAAAATATCTTAATGGCAATTTTCATGTAGGTGTAAGTAATGTGTGAGAGTACAATAGACTTGGAGCGATAGTTTGTCTTTTTAAGAGTAGTGTCGTCCCTATGCGATTCCTTTGACATTCCATGATCCTTTCATGGGCAGGAGAAAAGTATAACTATTAGAAAATTCAAACAAATAGAAAAATAATTTCGAAATGGTTCACCCCGTAAAATAGGGTTGGATTTGACGCAGATCGTTTCAACAAGATATACATTTTTTCTTTACTACTATTTTATATATCTCAAACTGTTTAACAGTCGTGCAGAAGCTATGGATAATAAAGAGGATTTTTGAAGACACTTCCACAAAATTCAATATATGCATTTCATTTGCCACGGAAATATCTTAAACATATGACATCAAAATCGTTACAGCCATTTTTGAGAATGTCATTTTTTTTTTAAATTGTTTCATATAAAGAGTATTCTGTGACCGGGAATTTCCTTGCAAATCTGCGAATATGATGATCCGAAATTTGGTATTGAACAGATGTTTCCTTTTCGAGTAATGTTGTTCAGACATATTTTTATCTAAAACTACTTTTATGCAGGGCACCTCAAAGCGTGTATTTAATAGAAATCTTTGATTGAAATGTTTTATTGGAATTTCAATACTTTCTATAACTGCTATGTACGTGGAAGAGGAAGTAAAATACCTACAAAAGTTTAATAAATACGTTTTAAATTAGTTCAACATACAGAATCAGACAGTGAAACGACTCTTAGTTTAACGTAGTACATGTTATGTGTGGCGCGTATGCGAAACGTTAGTGTTTTATGCAGTCCGAGTTGATGGTTTAGCATTATATTACATTTTCTCAATCCAATTAATTTTTTGTCAACTTTATTTTTTGCCATTATCATATTCGGAGGAGACATAACAGGTCTTTTATTTGTGTTCAAGGACTTCAAACTTATGAACACAGCTTACAATAATAACTTTATTCAGTTTGAAATAAACTCGAACTGCCTTGTTAATGTTTTTACATGCTAGATACTCAATGAGTCAATTTCCCTAATGAAAGCAGGTTACACAATTGGGTAACCTGTTAAAGGCTGGAAGCAGCTGTAGATACTTTAAGGGGAAAAATAAATAAATAAAATGGGACTGTCCAAAATTAGCTAAATTGATAAGAGTTACCGTGCAACTCCAGCTATTATCGATTTTAAACTAACTTCTTACGATTTGCAAGGAAGCGTTTATAAAGTCATCCAAGCAAAAACGAAACAAATAGCTCAAGTTGCAATGTTGTATGTCTTACATATAATAAACAAAACTCAATTTATTGTATGAGTTGTAGCACAGTTTAAAAGTTCTTATTGACTAGCTCTGTTAAGTGAACGTTGCCCTTTAGTGTATATTGTTACTAAATATTGCTATGAATGGTTACTTTAAGCCCTTTGTATTTAAATACTATCATGAGTATACAACATAAAATGAGGATGAAAACCAAACTAGCATTTCCCAATATTTGGACTTTAATTTGTTGAAAGACATCTGTATTCTGAGACTTTTGCGTGTGCTTTGCATTTATGGAGATACTATATTATAATAAAACTTTTCCTTTGGAATTTTTTATCGTCTACTATAATATTTAGTTACTACGTCACTTTATCTCTGAGCGAAAATGTGCTATACTAATACGTAGGAGAAATGAGCAAGTTATCTTACATCCGTTATACATAGCATAAAATATATTAAAGACAAAATATTTCGACCTCTGTTCAAAAGTGCCACACCCATTTCCTATAGAAAGATGGGATTCCTTTCATCCCAGCGTACTCATAACACGAACCACGTGGTTATTTCAACGCCTTCGCAAACAATGTTCCCACACTTCCAGCTTTACGTTTTTCACTTAATAGAGTTTACCTTTTTTAAGGTCTTCTAAATGCTCAACATGGTACATACGATGCAGTTTTATATACATTTCACATGCAGATTTTGTAATGGAAAGAGAGAGAATATCGTCATGTACAATGCATTGTTTTATTTTACTTTTGCTTCGAGTTGCAAAACAGAATTTGGATTGAATTATTTCACTACAGTTTCAGAATGTTCATTACATTTATCAAACTATACACAATGAATGGAAATTCAAAATCTTCCTTTAAATATAGCTGATTTTTGAATGTGAAAAATGGATGAAAAGTTTAATGAAGCGATGTAAGTTTGGGTTATAATTAGACAACAATCTTTCACAAAACTATAAAATAAATCTGACACAAGCATGTGATTTACGATTATTTCCTGCCAAATAAAGAGGAAATAAAGAAATAATTTCTTAGAAATAAAGAAGCACCTCATTACATCTGACAGTTCAGGGACCACCAAACGTTTAATTGTCGTAATTAAGAACCATTAAGGTTGTAATAATTATTGTAATGCGTTTAAAAAGAATAGCTTTAAACATCAACTTTATTCTTGAGCTGCCCATTATTGTTGATGCGCATAGTACAACATTGTCGCTCTGACACCAAGGAATTTACTTTGATGTAATGTTTGACTCATATTTGCCAATTTCTGTATGTGCAGGAAACCTTTCAGATAATTGTTTAACGTTCATCTATAAATATTTGAAAACACCTAAGAAATTTGATAAGTAATTTCTACTTAGAAATAAATTGTATTATAAAAAGAAATATCAGTAAATAAAATGAGTTCAATAAACTCAAAATAATATGCATAATGCAGATTTTGTATCAACGCCAATACAATGAGGTAATCAATGAGGTAAATTTTATAAGATTTTCTCCAAAGCATTTATAAACAACGAATGTAACTGCATTATTTTGTTCTGTTCTATGTTGATTACTTATATACACGTTTGTGGTTTGGAATGTGCTAAATGAAAAGCTGAAATACTTAGATATTTCTCTTATGTATCTGTAGCTACTGTGAAGGTACACGTAAGTACATTGCCAATGGATCCGGAGGTATTACGTAAATTTGAAATTTCTCCAAAAAGTAAACAGCTCATTTAGCTACCTTATTCACCAATGGTAGACATCCATGCATCGACATTGTCTCCTGTTAATACTAATCCTGATAATAAATGAGGTTTTATTGTCTATGGCGGGTTCAATTAAAGATTTGATTTTCTATCTTGCTGCCTTGTTTCGGTGAATGCTAAAACCCAAGTAGAGCTTTAAAACGTACCTAAGTGAATTATGTAGGTCGCGTAATTATATAATATAAATTATACATCCAAAACAGTACTACGTCTATGTAATAATAGCAAGCAAAATCTGTCCCTAATGTTAAAAAGGAACTTGACAAAATTTCTAAGCAGGAACATTTAAAAACTGTATATTAACTGTTCAAATTTACGTATTTTTTTCTCTAACAGAAAATATTTCTTTTGATGCGAAGATTTTAATCAGGTACTATAAGCATGATGTAATTTTTTTCATCCTACAAGACCCGCAACTTGTGTGAATTAAAAGCAGCGGATCGGTGGAGAGTAAAGGTTGTAAATCTCCCGAGTGGCTTTCAGCAAATAATGAAATGTAACGTTTAATTTCCATTTATTCACACTGCCTTTGGATTTCCGTTAAATGCGAATTCAGGGTTAAGTACTGAAGCTGCACTTATTCTAATTTCATTAAACTAGTGCTATTTTTTTGGTTTTATTCTTATTCGTTTGATACAGAGCAGACTAATGATCGCAAACTTTTCTTTGAATAATTACCCTATTTGCAGCTTTCTCATCTCCTTTAATGCGGTGAATATGTAGACTTTGCTTCAGTATCCATTTTCTAAACCTCCAAACAGGGTTATTAGTTCATCCAATTAATTAACTTTAATTGTTTCAAATTAAAATAACATCTAACGAAGCAGTGAAAGGTTCTCTAGTTTTTAATTGTTGAAGTTATGCTTTTTTTTTAAAATTTTAGACACGTGCAAATAACCTTATTGCACCTAAAATATAGACAGGAATTTGAATTTTAAGACACCTTTATTTCACAATCTCTTCTTCCACTTGTTACGAACATGATCGGTTGTAAAGTAACACATTCTACTCCATTAATGAGAGCATTTAAACCTATTACGGGTGTACTTAAGTAGCTTGACGTAAAAAGGAACAGGGAAAAATGGAAACAGAAAAGAGCGGCGTTAGTAAGAAGAAACATCCCTTATAGCTAACAAAGTGATTAAAATATACATGATAAGTGATTTTAGACTGCAGAGACCCAACAGCGTACAAAACTTTTGCTTTTCTTAACAGTTTGATGGTCTTACGCCCGAAGTTTTGCAAGAGCTTAATAAATGATAAAGCTTTTAAAATTCCATTGCATCTGTGGCAGTAATTGTGCGGACCTCAAATCTTGAATTATATAAGCGGAAAAACCTGCATTCTAGCAAGTTCTACATAAAGAGAGGGGGATTTTGGTTGCTTTTCTATCTGTTTCGTTGATTTTCAATGGCAACAATTTACGGAGCAAATGTCTTGGTAAGAAAAAAACATTGTTGAATGGCGAAGTACGGCTAAATTTTGTTGTTTCGTGTTCACCATTTGACACATTACTCAAGGAAGACTTACGACGACAATGCCTGCTGGTGAATGGACTATGTATAGCGTAAATCCAGTCAGTCAGGCAGCCGGCAAACCAAAACAAATACTTAACGGAACCACGACGTGCCGGATATCAATGTGGGGGGAGGGATTCCCTTTCGTTTTCTGTAACATAGGATACTATGTGTTTCATTTTATCTTCTACCGCTGCTGTTTAATTCCTACGAAAAATCAACTTAAACATTCATGGAATTTTATAGTCACTCACCAAAGTTCTCTATTTTTTACCACAAACGACATTTCCATTTTGCAATTCAGGTGACGAACATACACAAACCTTGCTTGACACATGTAAAAGTGGAAAACTTGTCTATAAAGAAATCATCGTGAAGCATTTAATGAAACAGAATGACAACCACAGATTTTGCACACAAAACAGGAAAGATGTTGCACACAATTAGCATTTTATTTAAAGCTTGTATTGGGAGAAGATGAAGGGATAACATACAAACACATCTTGCTGGTGATATACATGTAATTCGTAATACAGGGACAGAACAGGGTAAAAAACATTAAGTCGTTGCTTTTGTTTCTTTCTAAATAAAACTTGTCACAAGTACCTGTGCTAACGATCGAAGTTACGGCAACAAAGATGAGGAAAATGTTCTTCATACTAGATGAGGAGCAATGATTTTATAGCAGCACTACAAAGCATGTGTTGTTACGTACACGGAACTCCCGAGAAAGAACGCAGACAGGTCCTACGTTTAGAACGTGCACGACGAAACTGAAGTCTGAGCGAAGCACGAGTCGACGAGTAGCCGGTGATTGCCGCAGCGCCACGATACGGCAGAACCCCACAACTTCGCATCACGCCACAACTAACTGGACCTCCAAAAGTAACACGAGCGAAAATAGAAAAATAAAAGAAAGCAATATTAAACGTAGTGGAACGCAAATTGATGGGTCGCTGTAAGCTCTTATTCAGCCCACTCGCTCGATTGCTATTCCTTTGTCATTCAGCTAACTTGACGTATTTCATATCCACGTACTCGGTTATCTCAAGCAGATATTTAATTTAGCATTTGCTTCAATCACAATAGCGGCTGCTAAATCTCTTTATCTTCAGGTTTTATAAAGGATGCAGTTGTCTATCAAAGCAAAATGTGGAAGTTGGCTTAATACATTTGTTACTACTTTAGACTAAAGTTTTGCAAGCATTGTAACTGCTGTTAAAAATCATAAAATGAATATTTAAATTCTGCAGTGCTGAAACATATAACATTAACCTGCCAATGATTATCTTTTATTTTTGGATTGTAGTTAGAACTTGTTTTCTTTATGGCAATAAGCAGCATTTGTAGATAAACCCTTAAATACTTATCAAGGAGGCTTCTATACTCACTTATCAGCATTCTACCTATTTTATATGAAATCTCATTTCTCTGCCCACTTGCTGTTGAACTCTATAAGTATTCCCCGATGTTGTTTCAGTTACATAACAATACAATAATATACAAATCTGGGCTTGAGATTTAAAAATGAACTCCATAGCTCGTGGATGAAAAGAGACAAATAAAACATACCGTAAACATTTCGAAAATATTTCCTTGACATGATAATGTCTTTGTCCTGCAGTAACTGATGCAGGGGTTCCAAGAAAGCGATAATTACACTGTTACGATCAATATAGATAGAAGCCACCATCATGAAAGAATGCTATATTTTCTGTGTATCATAGTTCCTAAGGTAAAAGACATTTTCTGAATACCTTGACTTAGTATCTTTAACACGTGTTTTACGCATAATAGATGATGTCAGAAACAGAGAATAAACATCGAACTTCCTATCACTCCAGACAAGTTTGTTTCTTCGTTGTCTAACTGCATTGTAGTCTATTAAGATTTTCCAACGTTAACATCTTCTCAGCATTTAAAAAAAAAATTAATTATAAGCTTCCATGTCCAAAGGATACTTTCAAACTTGTACCACTAAAGCGTTTGTTGACAGTGACATTTAAAGCTTCTAACCATTTAAAGGTCAAATCGCATATGATCTGCGTTTACTTCCAGTCTTACACGACGTTGTGCTAATTAAAGGGTTCCAAATATATAATAACTATAACTATATATAGCGTAGTGGGCTAGGGCAGCTTGCTTTGTTTCCCTGCCACGGACAGCGGCCCGAGTTCGATCCCACGCATGGGGTGCGGATTTTAAGTCCGGGGTATAGGACCGGCGCCCACTCAGCATCGTGAGGACACTGAGGAGCTTACGCTAGGTAAGCGGCCCTGGTCAACAAAGCCAACATATGAGAACATATCAATTTACTAGAAAGTTTTATCGCCAAGTTATTCATAGTACCTTCGTAACTATTTCTATAATCCTATAGTTTCCACTATCTTCACCCTAATTCAAGAAATATTAACAACAGTAATACTTATAAATACTTATCTGAAATGATAGCCGTTCATATTAAGGAGGAAAAGGCTGGAGATATCAGTCAGGTAAGCGTAATAATCAACTACGTTTGGACATTTTCAATAGAAAAGAAATTGAATCTGTATGAAATATTGCTTTATAAGTAATACGTTTTAGAATATGCATAAACTAACAGAAAATGGTCTTCATAGATATTGGCAGCACTTGAACACACGGTAAATTTCAGATTTTGCTTATTAGAAGTAGGTTTTTTTTTTTTTTTTTTTTTTTTTTTTTGGATATCCGCATGACTTCTTATTTAATATATAACCCTTCAACTATGATTGCTTTATTTAAATGCTCTTCTTATCCGTATGAGGTGAAGACGCTAATCGGTTATACTTCAACGAGGTAGATAATATACGCTAGAGTCCATGAGACTTTTGACCATGGATGTATGTTTATAACCGCTGGATCGCTTACGTTGCTGAGAACGCATATGCTCTTCTTAAGACGCCCTTTTTATCCGTGTGTGATGATGATGCTAACCCCATATACCTCACTGGGGTAGAAAATACACCCCAGGGTCAATGAGACTTTTTGACCATAGATGTATGTATATAATAGCTGGACCGCTTTCATTGCTGAGAGCGCCATCATAATGGACATATAACAGAGAATGCAATACCTAAGGTTGCTACAAAATGGGAATGAACATAAGGTGGGGCTAGGCGGTGCTATTCTATGGCTACTAGCCAATGCGGTGCGTGCAACGTTGTACAGTTAAGAACGCATACTGGCTCGCTTTGCCGAAGCATGCAGCTAATTTTTTTGCACGCTCTAAAGATGCCAATTAAGGAATTATTTTGTTTTTCCCATGTTACAGAGCTATTATTTCTGAGGACTACTGTCCAAAACCCCATGTTTGTAGTAATCTGGTTTCAGAGATATGGAAAGATAAGGCGCCTGGCTAGAAAGAAAAGAATTATTAACAGTCAGTGAAGAACAGCACACACACGTGCTATGCTGCAGTTGCATTTTGTACCCTGCATTCAGTAAAGTGGCGACCTCTAAAGAGCGCACGCGTGGTTTTCAAAGTCAGTAGGTAAAAATACCGCATAGTAAGCCTAGTACTGGTGCGCCTAGTACTGGTGCGCCTAGTAGTAGCTGCAAAACAATCCGTAGGAGTACATAAGCAGGATAGAAGTATTCTTGTTAATGTGTATTCCTTTTTCACACAGATGTCAATTAAAGACATTTACGAAAGTACAAATTTCGCTCAGAGTCGAGAATTAATGTTACAAGTCTGTCTCGTGAGTGCTCATTCTGTGACGAATATAGTTAAAGAAGGCAAACAGTTTACCAGATTAGGAGAAGTTTTCATATTAAATCTCCAGGGAAACATCGGGCAGCTAAAAACGTGCTACCAACTTAGACAATTTTCAAAAGTGTGTTTCACGTGGAACAATTTATATTTATATGACAAGGGTAAATTTTTAACTGCCAAAAGGCTGACTAATTTAATAAGGGAGAAAATAGATCAAAGAGATTCTGTATCTTCTATACATAATATTCTGAAATCTCTTGGATCCAAATATAGGACAACCAATGATGATCGCAAATTGCTGCTTGAAAAGAGCGAAATTGTTGCTGCAAGACTAAAATCTCTGCGCACAATTCACAACATTAAATGTACAGGTGATTCGTGGTTTAAAAATGCTTCATAAATACACATTCATATCTTCCGTATTTATTAAGTATTTTAATGAAGTAAAATTGCTTTAAAGTCCATTACAGACAGAATACAAATACGGCATCATTGAAATAGAAACTATATTCACAAATCGTTGAAATGTCACTATTTTGTTTCACTGTAGCAAACACCTTATTTAGTATAACGATTCTAATTTGAACAATTTTGTTTTGTGTGTATATGAACGATAGATAGTAAGCGAACGGTTCTCCAGTTCAAGGTTTTAAGATTCAGATTGTGCGATAATCATTGTGTATATTCTCACAAACATGCTGAAATATTAAGCGAACTTCTCTGTCAACACTGTATCACTGTACATCTCAGCATCTGTATGATACATGCTAGGTTGAGACAAAGACAGACATATCTTCCACCTCTGTTGCCCGCTTGCTATGGAACTGGCAACACCAAGACTGTAGGATAACCGTATTGGCTCAACCCATGTTCATTCTTATTTTGTAGCTGCTCTTATCGTACAGTTACATGTGCTTTAAAATATTACAAGGAAAGTTGAGTTCGAACAAACACATATACTCCAAAATTGTATGGGAGAAAATTTAAAGGTCCCTTATTGCTCTAGTGATACTCGTTTATCTGCAAAACTCTGCAGTCGTTCGTTCGAGGCCTCTGCGTGTGCCAAGCCTCATTGCTAGTGGAAAGTTTGGAACCACTGTGTCAAAGGAAATAGAAACTCGGTGCCCTCCAATGACTTCGTCAATGCAAGTTTGAGTGGGAAGATAACGAAACAACATCTGAAGACGTTTTTCCTATTAGTTTTGAATCCAAATTTTTCTAGAAAACCATTAAGACTTCGTGACTCCTGGTCTGGTCATTAGGATGAACAAGTGCTACTGGAAGCATCTGATGGAAAAGATGTAGATATAAAAATCATTCTGCCTAAAACCACAAAGTATGTACAACCTCTGGATGTGTATTTCTTGAGGCACTTTAAGATATATGCCAAGAGGATAACAGACTTTATTAAACTACGTTCCAGTAATTTTCAGCCAAAATTGCACGACAAATTCTTTATCATGAATTTGCAATCTGTCATTTACAATCAGCTATATGCGGGAGTACATAGACCAATGTTTCGTAACGCGTGGCAGAACGTTGACTACGATATTGATGAACCAGTGGACAACTTAAAAGGTATAATTGACGTAGGTAGCGTTCCACACAGATTTTTGTTTGTTTGTAATTTACTTCCTCCAACGTTAAGTCATATCGGATAATGAATGAAATTGGTGAAATGATGCTCTAATGAGTCCGGGGTCCATAGAGCTTAGAGCTATCCGACATTCGTCTTGAAGGATAAGGGAAAACCCTGGAAAAAGCCTTATCCATGTAACTCACCCTGACCGACATTCGAACTCGGGGCCTCTTGAACGTGAGGCAGACACGCTACCATCTACGCTATCGAGGCGGACACGCATTCCACACAGATATTATAGAATGTACAAATATGAAATGCGTTAAACTTTATTTTCTTCACTGTACGTTTTGCAGTCATTCAAAGGCTATTTATTGGAAGTCCCCATTTATATTTATAGTTGAGATATCTGCATTGCGTATGGCATCTACATGGACATCTACAGTGATACCTAAGGCATGATTGCAGGGTTTTGGAGAACAACAACACCCAACAACATATTGAGTGGTACGTAATGGTGCAATAACCAGACCTTCATACAGATAAGTTTGTTCAAGCCCAAGTACTTTCCTTGTTAGTACAGAATCTTTAAATCAACCGCTTGTTAGATTAACACGCCCATAAATAATAACTTAGCAACTGAAGCCACTACGTCCTGGAAATCTTTTGCGACGTAATAAGTAAACACCAGATGTCGCTGATTACTCATATCATATAGCTTTTTAAATAAAACAAGAAATAAAAGCCAATATTGATTTGTATGTTAAGCATAAACATAGTAGGAATTTTCTCAAAACAATTCATCGTTTAAATGCGCGGTTACTGTACAAAAATGTTTTCTATCAATAATTTCCTTTAAACACAAAGTGGATTTAAGCATTGAGTATTGAGACCATAGTGAGGAATCGTTCAGTGTCTTTGACTCTTCATGTAAATAAGTCAATAAGTATAACAGTCTCTGCATAAGGTAAACACCAGCTTTTATATGCGATATTCTCCTTCTGATACTGCTAACGAGATTTTGCAGGCAACAACTCCCAATTAATATTTCTTGAATGGATTAAAATTTTCGCGGCATTATGGGTCACAAGCTTGTCTTTTAGAAACGAGTCCTCAGAATAAGCATTGCTCGTATTCTTAGGAGAATTGGTAATTAGCTACCAGCGTATAATTTAGCCGGCTGTGAGAATATTTCAACAAATGATTGACCATGCATTTTATTGCCGGTGTCGTCATAATATTACATTTATTTTAACATAGAGCGTCCACTAAGTATTATTGTATGCAACACTTACGAAAAAACATTAGTGAACTTAATATATAAATGGATATTTATATAACATGTTTCGCTGCTCATTAAGAAATGTACACAGTTAACATCCGTACTATACTTTTTTGGAAATAAAACTTATGAAATATAACTTTCATAGAGAAACGCTAATTATAAATATGATGGCGTCAAATCGAGCGATAACATTTTTAACGGCGCCAGGGTCACAGTCATGCGCCGTCCCCTCCCCCGCGCTTCTGCTTGAGCCACCTGTTCCAGCAATCGTAGCGTTACTTTTCCGAGAATCCAGAACTTGTATAAGTCCACAACAGGCTACTAATGTTAGTGTTTGTGCGACTAGAGTAATTGATCCTACCTCGAAATAACTAAAACTGCACGCATCTTGGAAGTATTTTGCCGACAATTGACAAATAAAGAATGTATAAAAGACACATTTCAACAAAGCAGGGCTACAATTCCTACAGCATGGACTTCCTTGCAACGTTGCTGTTTTTGGTGACAATGAATAGCCTTAGGGAGTGACACCCTTATTTCCGGTCTTCATGTGGAATAATTTAAAGGGATAATGTGTTCAATGAAATCCACGAATACTGGTTAAACTGCAAAATAATGTAGGGAAATAGCCAGCATTTCCCTAGCACAGTTGCAATGTGTGAATTGTAATCTTTAAAATGCCGCAGTGCATGTCTTAGGGCACAAAGAGGACATTTATAACATCTTCATTGAAAACATAAGCTGTGTAAGGGATATTTTGTGCTACAATTTTCAAAAACTGAGGGTAGTTACTGATTAGTGTTGTCTTTCAACCTGTTGGTTTCGATGTATGAGATAGCTCGCGTCGACATTCGAGAGTCCCGCGACTGAAGTACCACTAACAGCGTTGCCGCCTTCTAGTTTGAACGTAACAGACACGTTCGTCTGTTTAACCGTTTTCTATTTCTAATTCTAATTGTTACAAAGTACTTAAATTGTTGCCACAGATTTTAACAAAATAAGCTTTATTTGGGAGAAAGTTATTTAATGAAAGCCATTTTTAAAAGTTAAACGCCATTGATCTCAACGTAATTTTAAGAAGTATATTCAAATGTCACAATTTTCCTTATATTAATAATATGCATTTTCAATTGCTAAACTATTTTTGAACATCCAGTTAATTATCTTAAACATTTTGCTAGACAATGGGTCATCAATTAATATTGGAAAGATGGACAATTTAGACTCTTCTTGAATAGCACTACTGTTAGTGGCACTGTAACGTGCACTACTCACAACCTCCATTTAATGTGTGTCTACGACAAATTTGCTATAACAGGTTATTTTTACCATTAAATCGAAGCAATGTCGAACACTCCAGATATGTACTGATACCGAAATTAAGGTTTGCCAGAAGTAAAGAATCATGATGGTTGTCAAAGGAATGTTGGTTCTTTGTTACGACAAGGGCAAGGCCAGCTGAGTTGGGGGAAAGCGTTATAACGAAAGCAATGTAAGAAGCAGTGTCCTTAGAAGATTTCTAAAGGGGCTCACTTGACTTGTATGAAGAGGATATTCTTTGGATTATTTACAATGGCGACAAAACAGCCACAAAGGGATTTTGGTTGAAAAGGAGTTTCCTGAGAGTGAAAGTTACATATAGACACACGCGCAGCTGTGGTCATTCAAGCACTCTTCGGCATGGAGCCGATGTGGCCAGTTCGTGGCTAGGAAGCCATTAAAAGAGTCTGAGGCGTGAGGGCGATTAAGGCAGTCCTCTGGTTTTGTTTGGAATATTTGTCGGTTCGTATATATATGAGGAACGAATAAATTTATCGAGTAATAAACATTCTGCAGTCAGTAACTCTAGACAGAGATTGGTAACCCTTGGCCGGCAACTTTCATTTCGATGTTTGAAAAGAAGAAGCAGTAAATAAATAAATTGGAAACGGGCATTCCAGTGTCATTAAAACATCCTTCTCACATCCATCCAAGCATACCCTGAGAGAAACCTCATTGCTCGCCGACTTATTTGCTCGCCATTAAATTATTGCTTCAAATTGGCGTCCACAACGTGGAATTGTGTGCACCCATAAACAATTTTAGTTACAGTATTTAATACCGAGAAATGAGTAAAATATGAAATTCTGAACTAATACTACTGCTAGTTGCTTTAGTATCGTATATAACAACTCAAGTAGATATTAATATGCAAAAGTCAGGATTTAAGCTATTGTAAGTAATTAAGCTATAGCCAAATTAGAGATGTTCTTACATTGTTTCAGAAGCGTTTTAAAACATATTAATCATTTTACTGACATATTTTATACCCAGGTTCACAAGTCATGCAGCTTTTAATGTTTTCATTTATTTCTGTGCTATTTCTGTTTGGGCCACAAAAACTGTGTAAGTTCCCAAGAATTCTTTTATTTTTCGGTTGCAGGATACCTGGTGGCAAATTAAACATAAATGATACACTTAAGTGGTATTTCAGTAAAAGGCGACTAATATTTATTCTTTGCACAAAAATATATCTATGTCTATGTCACGTATTCTTTGTCTACTAAAATCTATTCTTCAAGGAACACTTCACAGAAAGAAACATATTAATCCCATGAAAAGAGAGCAAACATAATTAAAACTCTATCAACATTTCAAATTATAATTCATCAGAAGGATAATGTCCAGAAACAAGCTTGAATTTATTTTTAATGCGGGCACGTGCATTTCAGCATATTTCTCATAAATTCACTCATAGACATTCTTACCAAGCGGGATGGCTCAGGCGGTTTCGTCTGTGACCCGCGTTCGGAAGGCCAGGGTTCGATTCCCGTGGTCGACCTACCTGACCCATGGGTTTTTTTTTTGAAGTTTTTCCCGGGTCACTAAGCGAATGCTGGGTGGGTTAATTACATCCCCTGAACTTCCTGTCCCTCCATTTCATTTTTATCATCATTTCACATCATCGATTATCTGATTGTCTCTTACAGGGGAGAAGTGGCGGTGGGAGTCTCGGCGGTGCATGGCGGGATGATATGTTCTGAGGTAAACTACTTCCTCCTGCGGCAGGTCGGTTGCTGGTCTCCGCGCCTCTGCTGGGACCATTTCGGGACCGTCAGCCAGGAACTTTTGCGGATCGGCTGCTGAGCTCGTTGCCGTCCCGCAGTTGTCCTGGTCTGTCGGGGTAAGCCTCTATCTAAGTAAACTGTGGGGACCCTGCACTCTGTACTGCCGTGGCTCCTTGGGTCGGCCGCCCTCTGTCTCCTCCCACCTCATCCTTTCTCCCGGGGTCCCCACTTGGGGGCATTGACAAAATGGGTTCAGAATGGTGGCCTACGTACCGAATCCCCACCCTAATAAAATCCTAATCCTATGCTAGACATTCTTAATAAATGATGCAGAGATATAAGTCATAGTCAGGTATATTAAATATTCAAGCGTGCATATCAAATACGAATATTTATTCTTATTTAATATACACTCTTGGACTTTCACTGTCGACGTTCACGTGGACAACAAAACGTAGTTTCCAGTCTTGAAGACCGGTGACATTTCGCCCAAAACTCCATTGGGCATCTTTACAGGAGACTCCTGGTTGGTTTTCAACTAGAGGCTAGTTGTTAAGCTGGAAAATATGTTTAATTAAATCCGTATCTAGTACCAGCAGTTATCAGGTAATGACAGTTTCTCAACTTTTAACTCTTTTGGTTCATATTTTGTTTCGTCTTTTCAGCCAAAATTGTTGTGAGATTATCGACTATAAACAACACGAGACAGTAATCTGTATTTTAGTTATTTATAGCCTTTATTGCCGTAAACTTTCCAGAAGAGCAGCATCATAAATTAAAACTTGCCAAGTCGCATTATAAAAGTCATTTATAGAATACAATGTGTTGGCCACCAATGTATGGCATATAGTACTTTTGAAACTTGAAATAGGGAGCTCTCTTAGTCTTTGCGGTAAAAGATTTTATAACTTCATCGAAACAACTATAAAACTATTCTGAACTTTATCATATCTAAATTTATGTATATAAATTCAAACAATTATGTGATGAGTAATTATGAATGTTAGAGCAAATTGTAAAGCTACAAAAATTTAAGATATAAAAGATAATTCAGCACCTACATCGATATCAACGTTAAACTACCTAAATGAATGAAAAGTGGTTTACAATGTTATTTTGAATGAACTCCACAAAATAATCTAAGAGCCCTTTTTTGCAATATAAGTATCTTAGCTGCTGAAGAGCGTTTTCCCCAGAAAAGTATACCATAATTAGCATACGAATAAATATGGGGATAGTAAACATTCATCAGAACGTCCTTCTTAACACTGTTACGTTAAATTCTCAACGTGAAAATTCCTGTTGTGATATATATAATTGATATGTGTTGACCAGCCAATGTCTGAATCGATATAAATACCTAAAAGTTTTATAGAAGGTACAGAACCACCAGAGTTAAATTTATATTGAATATCAGTGGTTTTTCCTGTGTTTATACTCAGATTTTCTGCGTTACACCAAACATTAACCACTGAAATGACAGTAGGAAATTTAAGTTTTAATGTATTTTCAACTTTATCATAAAAAGTAATAGCTAAATCATGTGCATAAATATATGGAGTAAGGCTTTCGTCACAAAGGGAAACAGGAAGATCACTAATACAGGTGATAAAAAATACAGGTCCCAAAATTGAGCCTTGTGGAACGTCATTATTTACAAGTTTGAACTGCAATACTCTTCCATTAAAATAAGTTGCATGGAACCTATTACTAAAATAATAGTTTAGAAATTTAATGCTTTTGTCCTGTAAAACATAAAAACTAAGTTTTTCTAATAGCATATTAGGAGAGACGAGATCTAAGGCACTGGAAAGATAAAAAAACCTACTTGATACAATGTTACCATTATGAATATTTTCATAACACTGTCTCAGAAAGCTTGCAATGCCTTCACAGTACTCGTGCCATTTCTGAAGCAAAATTGGTTAATATTTAACAAGTTCTTTTCAAAATAAAGAACAATATGTTTACATAATATTGATTAAAATGCATCACCTATTATTAGAATTATAATAATAGATGTCTAATTACCATAACAACTTTTGTTTCCTTTCTTAAACACTTGAATTACCTAGGAGAATTAAAATGATCTAGGAAATAATCAGCATTAAATCAACGGTTAAAAACATAAGATAATGCTTCTCATATATACGGAGCAGCTAACTTTAACGTGTTAGAATTAATTCCATAAACATCCACACATGCACTATTATTTAGATTCATAATAGTGGAGTAAATATTTTCAACACTTAATTCTAGAAATTCAAAATTACACATGGGCTTGGGCAACATATTTAAGAAGGACATTGATTGGTTACTAATATGCATACCATTTACAATATCATTGATTTTGTCAATAAAAGAAGAATTAAATTCTTCACAATTTATTTTAATTGAGGATATATCGGACTTTTAATTAGTATTTAAAACTTCAGATATAACTATCCATGTAGATTTTGATGTATTGTGGAAGCTCTTAATAAATGTTGAATAATTGTTCATTTTAGTTATCTTTAAGGTATGTTTATATTTTTTTCATACCAATATACCTGCTTTTATATTCATGGATACCAAAATAAACATAAAGTTCATAAAGTATGGTACACTTTTCTTTTAAAATACTGAGTTCATCGTTGTACCTCTTACTATTGTTACGTTTATTCTTAGGCGTATGTCTGAAAGTTATAAAAGGAAATGCTGTGTTCACAATCTCACAAAATTTGGTTAAAAATATTCAGAAATATTAAAATAATTGAGTATACTGTACAAATGGATACAATTACTGTTAATGAGTAGATGCACAAAGTATGTTACCTTACAATAGTTAGTGTCCCTTTCTGTTATTAATTTATTTGACAGAATATTATCGTCATAATCAATATTAACCTAAAATAAAATTAGATCATGATCAGAAAATATAGGAGTAACTTCCGCATAACATTTGTCTAGATGTATGGAAGTGAAAACATTCTCCAAACAAGTAACAGATCCAGGTGGAGTAATTTCTGTAATCAAGTAACGTAACTCAAAACATTCAAAACACTAATCAAATCTGTCAGATCATTACTTGAGTTATTGAAGTTAACGTTAGAGTCACCACTAACAACAATATTTATGTTAGTTTTATGTCTTAAAGGAGAGTGAGGGAAATGACAAAGGCGAGTTAAAAAGTCATTATAACAAGTTCTTAAATTACTAGGTGACTTATAAGAGTTAACACACAAAATATTAAAACCTTTAATACAGGTACAGCAGGCTTCAAAATTGTCATTTACATCAAAGTCAGTTATATTCAATATTTGGCTAGATTCGTGCTCATTTTTACGTTAATTTTGCCATTATAATGCAGTATTAAAGAGCAAAAATATATTATTTTGGTTTCATCTCGAACTAAGAACTTATTTTAGCAGCGTGACGCAAGTAACATGGAATAAGGGAATTGAGTTTGTTTGTGCTATATTCCTGTAATCCTTTTTATCAGACATAGCCTGCATATTCCAACTAACATCACAATGCATAAATGATAAAACAGTGAGTGGGAAGTTGCCGCAGGGATTCTTTCTTCCTCTGTCACTCTCTCTCTCTCTCCCTCTCTCTCTTTACCCTAACCTAAGAAACAAGCAAATATTATTGGATAATTTCTTTTCAGAAGAACGCAGACATATAGATATTCTGGCATAATAAAATAAAAATACTGCAGGGCATACCAGTGTTACCACATTTAAACAAGATTCTAAATTATAACGTTCAGTAGACAGCTAAAATATAAAAGGATTCGGTGATGTGATAACATCAAGTGAAATAATTATCAAGCTCGTCTCTGAAGCTTTTTTCCCTTGCAATTTCTTATTTCTGGAATCGATAACTCTTTAGATTAAAGAATTATTCTGTGTGGTTATCAAATTTCTCAATCTATAATTCCTTAAGAGTAATGACGTAACTTAAAATCCATTCTAGAAATGAAAAATAATTTTAAAAAATTTATATGGAGCATTCAGTAGAATTTCTCCACCCATCACCATTTAGAGGTATACCTTCTAAGCAAAATTAATGTTCTACCACGTTACGTTAATTACGACAAACGCTTCAACAAACTTATTTGATTACGTGAAATACTCAGTCACTGACAAGAGAGAAGAGAGAAGAACAGTTTTCATTTTCATATATTCATGTCTAGTAACAACAAGCGATTTCAAAGTGTCAATCGTAAACCTAGAGCAACGAAAGTTTTGGAAC
>CM060950.1:155957550-155970050 GCA_030765055.1 Mantis religiosa | reverse complement strand
GTCACAAAATGTGTGCAATTTTGGAAATCCCCCCTGAAGCTGAGAGATTAGAGCACTAAATTAGGCTTGTAGTCTGCCATAAGTAGATCGAGGAGAGGAAAAACAGCTGCCAAAAGCTCCCAGCATTCGTTATTTTAATTTTCTTTCTTACTAAGCTTCAATAAATGCTTATTAAGCACTTATTTTACATTAAACGCAAAACAGTTCTAAGGCAGCATATGTATTTAGGAATAAATTTCTCGTACTATCGGTGTGTATGCGAAAAGAAAGATTGAATCAGACTTGAAGAACACAATACCAAAACTGGAGGTTCCATAAACACGGAGCTATGGCAAACAGTTAAGCTTTTTTATATATGGACGTTCTTTTATTGCTGTGGTTCTCGGTGTCCCATTCTATATTGGCCAGGAAAGACCGCTTCATTTTACTAAGGAATTTATTTATCAGGCTTGAGCTTCTTTCATGTGCCGAAAATTCACGACACGAGATCACCGACTCTACTTCCCTTCCGAAGGAACTCATGCTAAGAATTTTACGGCCACGCATAAAAATCTGTTGTTTTCCACAGGCTTCAAAATTGTGACCTCAGGAACCAGCGGCTGGCACTTTACCCTTAGACCACGGAGAACAACCTTGGCGCTACATATAGGTACTCGACTGCTGATAACGTGATGAACGCATTCTATTATAGCTCAGAGTGAGAGCGTCGGGACACAGAATATCCAAACATGACATTTTTAATCTGATTCGCCCTTCTAGTTCAATGAATTTATCAACGCAATGCTACTTCAAATTTTCGTTATAATGAATGACACGAATACGTTGTTTTTATCAGGGATATCTCTACATAACTGCAGTATAGCGTAAGTATTTTTAATAGAAGAAAACCTAAGCGTTCAAAAGTAGAGAGCGCAATCTCTGGATCATGATCTTCGTGTGGAAATGTGAATGTATGCTTTTATTTTCGCGAGCAACTCTGCACTCAGGTCATGCCATCCTGTGCATGAACCTCTATCTCTTCCTCTCTTCCTTTCTCCCTCTCTTCCTCTCTCCCTCTCTTCCTCTCTTTCTCTCTTTCTTTCTTTCTCTCTTTCATTCTTTCTTTCTCTCTTTCTTTCTTTCTTTCTTTCTTTCTTTCTTTCTTTCTTTCTTTCTTTCTTTCTTTCTTTCTTTCTTTCTTTCTTTCTTTCTTTCTTTCTTTCTTTCTTTCTTTCTTTCTTTCTTTCTTTCTTTCTTTCTTTCTTTCTCTCTATCTCTATCTCTCTTTCTTTCTTTCATTTTTCTTTCTTTCTTTCTTTCTTTCTTTCTTTCTTTCTTTCTCTCTCTCTCTCTTTCTTTCTCTGTTTCTTTCTTTCTCTCTTTCTCTCTTTCTCTTTTTCTCTCTTTCTCTCTTCCTCTCTTCCTCTCTCCCTCTCTTCCTCTTTCTCTCTCTATTTCTCTTTCTCTCTCTTTCTTTATCTATTTCTCTCTTTCTCTCTTTCTTTCTTTCTTTGTTTCTTTTTTCCTTTTTTCTTTCTTTCTTTCTTTCTTTCTTTCTTTCTTTCTTTGATTATTTACTTCCTTCTTTCTTTCCTTCTTTCCTTCTTTCCTTCCTTCTTTCTTTCCTTCCTTCCTTCCTTCTTTCTTTCTTTCTTTCTTTCTTTCCTTCTTTCTTTGTATGAGGGTAAATAGAAAGCCAGAGAGAACTGCACAGACGACGCTTTGTCCAACTACGTTGCCCTGGATTCGAACATCGGCTATCTAAGGAAGAGGCTAGCCATCTAACCACTCGACTACGATGCCGCCCTCTGCAAGTAACACGTCATACGTCATAATATAAAAATACGCCCTTTCACTGTGGCGTGGATATGTATATACGTAGTGCTTTTCACACATAGGGCTTTTTGTCGAATACTACTAACAGAGGTTCCAGAAGTTGCTTCACCGCCTACATTCCTCGCAAAGGAAAAAAGTGATACTGAAGTGATACGTAAGACTGCCAATGTTATATGCACCTACACAGTAAATGTTCACAAAAGTAGAACGCTTGCATGTACCTCCAAGCGTGAAAAAACTCAAATATCTTCAGATGTATAACACTCGTACATATAATGATTACAGTACATTATTTGATTAATGTTTTACCACATTTAAAGTGCGATAATAATTTTAAAACTAACAAGTGCAATTATCTATGCAACTATACAAATGGAGGAAATTATTATTATTATTATTATTATTATTATTATTATTATTATTATTATTATTATTATTATTATTATTATTATTATTATTATTATTATTATTATTATTATTATTATTATTATTATTATTATTATTATTATTATTATTATTATTATTATTATTATTATTATTATTATTATTATTATTATTATTATTATTATTATTATTATTATTATTATTATTATTATTATTATTATTATTATTATTATTATTATTATTATTATTATTATTATTATTATTATTATTATTATTATTATTATTATTATTATTATTATTATTATTATTATTATTATTATTATTATTATTATTATTATTATTATTATTATTATTATTATTATTATTATTATTATTATTATTATTATTATTATTATTATTATTATTATTATTATTATTATTATTATTATTATTATTATTATTATTATTATTATTATTATTATTGTTATTATTATTATTATTATTATTGTTATTATTATTGTTATTATTATTGTTATTATTATTGTTATTATTATTATTGTTATTGTTATTATTGTTATTGTTATTGTTATTATTGTTATTATTATTATTGTTATTATTATTATTATTATTATTGTTATTATTATTATTATTATTATTATTATTATTATTATTATTATTATTATTATTATTATTATTATTATTATTATTATTATTATTATTATTATTATTATTATTATTATTATTATTATTATTATTATTATTATTATTATTATTATTATTATTATTATTATTATTATTATTATTATTATTATTATTATTATTATTATTATTATTATTATTATTATTATTATTATTATTATTATTATTATTATTATTATTATTATTATTATTATTATTATTATTATTATTATTATTATTATTATTATTATTATTATTATTATTATTATTATTATTATTATTATTATTATTATTATTATTATTATTATTATTATTATTATTATTATTATTATTATTATTATTATTATTATTATTATTATTATTATTATTATTATTATTATTATTATTATTATTATTATTATTATTATTATTATTATTATTATTATTATTATTATTATTATTATTATTATTATTATTATTATTATTATTATTATTATTATTATTATTATTATTATTATTATTATTATTATTATTATTATTATTATTATTATTATTATTATTATTATTATTATTATTATTATTATTATTATTATTATTATTATTATTATTATTATTATTATTATTATTATTATTATTATTATTATTATTATTATTATTATTATTATTATTATTATTATTATTATTATTATTATTATTATTATTATTATTATTATTATTATTATTATTATTATTATTATTATTATTATTATTATTATTATTATTATTATTATTATTATTATTATTATTTTCTTTTTTGTTGTTGACAACGCTCTCAGTTGCCAAGTGTGCCGGAATCCCTTATATGATAATAAATCTGCTGATATCGATCTGCATTAAGCACCCTTAAAAACTATCGGACGGTGAGGGGGAGGGGCTTGAACCCACGACTTTGGGTCATAGGACATCGCCTAATTAACTGAGTCACGCAGACCAACATACGGAGGAAAAACTCCCAAGATGGCAACAAAAGCTCTGTTCACACAATGGCGTCTAGTAAGTAGATAGCGCTATGTTACGTAGAGTATGAGAAGACAAATGCGACAATTAGGTAATTGTGTGACAAAGGAGCATCTCATTTTCTTTAGATACGTATACGATGGTTATGTACAGCGAAGATAAATTTGTTTCTGAATTTTCGAAAATATCAAAATAAGGTTGAAAGTTGGAGCCTATTAGTAAAAGAAAAGTGACATGTGATATGTCAGTTCTGTTTTGATTTAGCATTGTGAAATATAATCGAGTCCATGTAGCCTTACTTGAAATAATTACTGCAATAAGCTTTAACTGTTCAGAAATGTCATATTTTATAAGAATATGAAAATAATGTCAGAGAAAGTTTATAAATATTAGAAATAAAATATTTTCCCTCCCCAAAATATTGCTGATTGTCTTGGCATTGATAGCATCTAATAGGTATTTTACACTTTGTTATGATTTGTAACCTTCTATGACCAGAATTTTGGCGCTCCTTCCATTTTATGATGATGTACGTAGGATCAAGAAAGGATTCAATTCATTCGAGCGCAAGTTGCATCCAGAATCTACTGAGCTTTGCTAAAAGTTTAGTTTCTTAATTAACAATGTTGTAAATTTAACCATTTAAAGAGAGACATAGCGTTGGACTACATCGTCGCAAAAGGTAAATACGTTTCGAAAATGGAGAACAAGTATTAAGTGAGTGTTTCTGAAACATTTGCATCAAATTTTTATATTTAAATATGTAATTAAGTGAGTAAATATATTTTAGTATCCATGTTAAAAATAAAATTATTGTAATGCAATTTTAAACTGAAACATTTGAAGGAACGAATTAAATCCGAGCTATCCAAATCATATTCTTTCATCTTTTGAGATACTTATCCAGTAAGAAATGGTACTCCATTATCTTAAAATATACAGTTTACTAAGAATTAAATCAAGGATAAATTGTTAAATTGCAATGAAGTTTTCGTAAAAGCAGATACATTGGATATAATGAGTAAGTGAAGTTAGGCAGTTATGGTCACATGAAGCAATGTACAAAATACACAAGCTATTAGTGTGCTGAAATGGGAAACCACAGCGTTTATATGGCTGTAGCCGTAATAACAATTTGTAATTACCCAACATACAACTTGGATCAGTAGCGAGTATTTTTATGTCGGCAGCGGATTGCGAACGTCGCTATAATCACGTAACAAGTTTACATATTTTGAAACTCAATTAGATTGACACGTTTGATAACTAGCAAAACGCAGGCAATCATATTATATTGGTAGCCCTGATTGATTAACTTTGTTTTGTGTCAAAGATAATAATTCAGCGATGAGAAATACTGATAGTGGAATACAAATCAATGACTCGTTCAAAGCCTCGATATGCCGGTGATTATCTCCCTTTTTCGTTGTTCTTTCGTAATAATGCAGCTAGTTTTGTGATGTTTCAATAACATTCCTTCTTTTAGGTAATCTTATTTCATAATTGGGCATACATATAACAGAACTAATGCCATTACATTGCACACAAATAACGTATGCAGTACCTACATTATAATAGGCTATCTTGTAGCCAAAGAGTTCATTTGTAAATTATTTGTATGCAGTGTGCGCACATAATCCTTTACAAAGGTCGGCTGAAAAGTCCCGGGCCTCACAATGAAAAAAAACTTATTTTTTTCTATATTCCTCAACATAATCTCCACATGGGCCAATACATTTGTCATATCGGTGTTGTAATTTAATTAAGCCATATCTGTAGTTCGATCATGGTTTACCACATCAATGCCTCCTCGCTTCTGTGAAATCTTTGTCCTCCAAGAAATTTTTTGAGGTTCGGGAACAGGTGGTAGTCACTGGGTGCTAGATAAGGCAAATAGGGTGGATGTTCAAACAATTCGAACTTTAATTTGTACATTTTCCTCATTTCAATGACTGAACAATGGACCGGAACATTGTCGTGAGAAACAACATTTTTCTTTGGCAAATGAGGACTTTTTTTCTTTTCACCTCGTCACTCAAACGTTGCAGTAAGCTTGCTAGTAGTCACCAGTGATACTTTTATCCTTTTCCAGGTAATCAATAAAAGTAATTCCCTTTGCATCGCAGAAAACACTCGCCATAATCTTGTTAGCTGACAAAATTAAATTTGCTTTTCTTTGGAGTTGGTTCACTTGGCGCAATCCAGTGTTTGGACTGTGGTTTACTTTCTGGAGTGTAGTGATTATCCAAGTTTCATCCATGCTAATAAGCCCTCTCAGATATTCAGTGGGTTTTTTACGGTACAGCTCCAAATTGTTAAAAATCAGTTTTCCTTTGCAACTTTTGATCAGGTGTCAACAAAGGCGGCAGACATCTTGCACAAACCGTGTGAAATCCCAAAACATTACTTAAAATATTACATGCACGTTCTTTTGATATGTTTACAGATTCTGCCATCTCGAACAACTTTATTCTGCAGTCTTCCAATGCTAAATGATGGTTTTTTTCAATGCTCTCTGGAGTTGTGATTTCCACAGGGCGTCCAGGATGAGGCTGAACACTAGTGCTCGTACGTCACGTTTTAATCTCTGCAACCGAACTTTTAATCACTGTATATGAAGGGCCAGAGTCTTTCAATTTTACTGCCCATTTCCTCCTTGATTTCTCTGGGCGTCAAGCCTTTCAAATGCAGGTATTTTTTCACTGCCGTTTTTCAAAATCCTCCCTTTTCGTGAAACCTCTGCACTCGTCTTGTTTAAAACGCTTTCATTCATAAACTAAACAAGCTATTAGCTTGTACCTATAAACACAAGCTAGTCTAGAGTTAAACTATATGATGCCAACCGTCAAACTGGGCCATTGATGCCATCTCTATGTGAGGCCCGGGACTTATCAGTCAACCCTCGTATTAAGAATGAATTGATTGCAACACATCATTTCGACTTTATTATCCTAACTATATTCCTTAAAACGAGGTTTTAATGTGATACGATATCAAAAATGATAGTGTTCCTAAGTTCAGTGGAAATTAATATCAAGGAACACTACGATATTAACGAGGAAGGAAGGAGATAGGTATTGCCACTTTTAATATACGAGTAGGTCAGTGGTGTAATCCAAAAACATAAATAAACAGATAATTTTTTTATTGTTAACTAACTAGCCCATTCCATGGAGATTAATTGTACTTTCACACTGGCCGTGTGTAGGGTAAACTATGGAAAGGTAGAGTCAGACTAAAAAATTCAATGCCATAGCCGGGATTTGAACCACCGATCCTATGGTCTCCGTCCAGCCGCGCTAACCACTGAACTAGTATGGCCAACGTGCCGGTAGGACATAAAATTCTCCAACTGACTCGTGTTTTTCCCGGTAAACTACTAGGAGTTCTCATAAACACAACAGACAACTACCTTAATGGTGACTTACAACGTGTACGTACTTTAAGGCCCGGGCTTTATAGTCAAGCACTATTCGGTCAATTAATCTTCATTAATCTCAATTAATTGACCTAATAGTGGTTGACTACAAAAGCCCGGGCCTTAAAGTACTTACACGTTGTAAGTCGCCATTAAGGTAGTTGTCTCATGTGTTTATGAGAACTCCTAAGTGGTTTACCGGGAAAATACGAGTCAGTTGGAGAATTTAATGTCATGTGGGAACGGTGGCCATAGTAGCTCATTGGTTAGAGCGACTGGACGGAGAACCAGAAGATCCATGTTTCAAACCCCGGCTATAGCATTGAATGACTCTGGCTCTACCTTTCCATAACCAATTCCAGGCAAATATCGGCAATGTCGGTTTACCGCATTATTTTCTCCCGAAAGTGTTTAAGCTGCCAGTGGCTCCACTGTCATAGGACTTTCACTTTTAAGGACATTAAAAAACCATCTGCGCCGGGTTTCAGCCAGAGACCACAGGATAATGGGCCAGCGCCTAACCAACTAGTTACCCAAACCGACAGTGTTGTAATCGGGTGAACATATACACATTGCTCGTTACTGCAATCGTGTGCATAAACTATTCTTCTTGACCCTTACTCTTGTTCTCTAGGAATGAAGATAAGTACAAAAGTATGATAAACAAGTTCTCAAAATTTACCTTATATTAATACCTTCAAAACTAAAGAGTTTTCACAGACTCCAAGACACGTGCGTCGCAAAAATAAGAAAGAGGGAAAGAAAGCGATGAAGTGAGAGAGGAAGAGGAAAATAAAGTGGGACAAAGAAGAGGGATAGGAAAAGAGAACAGCGTGCTTTGGGTAAAGGGAGGGGTAAAAAAAAGGTATTAAGTATATATATATATATATATATATATATATATATATATATATATATATAAAATCTTAATATGGGCTATATATAGAGAGAGAGGAAGATAGAAATGAGCAGTTAGGGTAATAATGTTTTCGGAAATGCAGGTTCTGCTGACCTAGGAATTAATTGCTGTTAATATGTATGTTAAATTATTAAAACTATTATTAATCAAATAACTGAAATGCACTCTTGAGAAAGCATTTCAATAATATCTCATTGTTTTATTTATTACGCCATACAATCGCTGGCTCAGTCGCAATAGCAGGCAACTCGCATAACATGTAGCAGAAAGTAAAAACTAAAATGTAAAGCAGGCCTTCTACCTGCCCCTGAGTCTAAATTTGGGTGCGAGATAATGTTTCGTCAAGACCACATCCTTGGTACGTTGAGAACAATTGCAAAAACCTAAAGTTTTACTTTTCTTATTTATAAACTTAAGACCTTTAAAACTTGTTAATCGAATGCATTAGTCAAAAACAATATTTGAGTTAGGTAAATAAGTAAAATAAAGGACTTCAGTGGGTCACGTCTTCAAAGCTATATTTGATTTATTCAGTGTTACGATCAAGGTTTAGGCAGACAGTACGGCCTCCAACATCACAAGTAGGCCATAGTGGACCTATTTTGCTTTTCTGGGGTAAAGGGAAGACCACAACCGGATGACGCTGGATCCTGCATGACACCAATCCTGACCCTCGTGGCAGTCAAGATAACTCTCAGGAAGGGGGGGGGGGATCTCACCACACGCAAATTGACCATAGTGAGTCATTTTTGCTTACCTGAAATGAATGGGAGAGCACATTTGGATGACGCCGGATACCTACATAGCATCCATCCTGACTCCTGACAACTTACAGGAAGGGATTCCAGCAGTCTCACCAAACGAAAGGAAAATCCAATTCCTCCCTCCTGCTGCAACACACTAACCGCTGTTGCTTTACCTGCTCCTATAACCCTGAAGAAGATGAAATGAAATATAAGAAAGAAATAAAGAGGCAATCATGGTAGAATGTGGAACCATCCCAACATTCGCCTACCCACCCGAGAGCTCCTGCATCATCGTTGTGGAATCAAAGGCCGACATGGGAGAAGGAAACAAGGAGGAATTAACATTCAAATCTTCCCTGGGAGTACTCAAGTACAAACTCCTTACGGACGATTACCTGAACCTAGACAGGATATTAACTACTCTGTTTGGCCACAAGTACATCTAAGAAATTACTTGGACTACTTAAACTTCCTATTAGAATCATAACCAACTTTTAAATTATACTTTACCATGGATTTGTCCAAAGTGGCAGCTTTCAATATTAAATCAGTATCTTAATTTCAACTAAGTTAGTCTACATCTCAGGCTTTCTTACAAATGCTTCTTTTTGGGATATTTATGGCATTATGGAGTACTTCAATGCACATTGATTTTGTTTCGAAGTGTATTAAGCGTATAATCATTTTAAAATAAGTTGTCAATGAAATTCTAAAAACTAGTGTAAACCTTGTTACTCGCCACTTGTGCGGATAATCTTGCCATAATTTTACTCAACACAGCTTATTTTTCATCGTGGATTGTGATGTAATAGTTTCTCAAATCAATTCGGTAATAGTCACGTTTTTATTTTATGTAAGGCAAATAAGACTGTAATATAACATTTTATGTAATAACTGAAAAAGTACAGTAGAAACTCAGATTCAGATGAAATCGCTAACTTCACTTGAAATATTTCATTTATTTCTGTAATCACAGATATTTTAAACAGTGCATATTTTAATTGTAAGGAGGTGTACTTGAATCTGCAATATTTAGGTGGCGGCAAAATGGATTAGCTGTAACATGCTCTATTTGCACACTGTTGATATCCCTGCATTTTTACTATTTAATGGTGCTTACAGTTTTAGAATATGGGGTTACGGTAGAATAATATGTAGGAATATCAGACAAAACCATAACGTTTCAAGGATGACACCCACGAAGGGACCTCAGAGCACCAGCACTCATCATTTGTGCCGAAATGAGTTTTTATTCCTCATATGTACAGTTTTCAGATCAGGAACTTCCAATAATAAAATCAAATGAACAAAGAGAACAAATAAAGAGTGATGATTTCCTACTAGTATGTACACATGCTCCTGCTCCATGCGCTATCTCATTTTGTTCACGCCTCCTCATGAAAATAACAAACACCGCCATTCTTATTGGAATAACGAGTATTAGGGCCTTGAGCCGTAAAGTTTGTTCGTAGGATCTGTGTAGTTAAACGCCAAATGAGCAGGATAAACCTCGCCAAACCAGCAAACTGTCGCACTATCATCTGAGCATGCGCAGTATCGTTAACATATCGTATTTTGGTGTCTTCACGTAATGGTTAAGAAAGCGTTTTAATAGTGCGGGTGGGTCTTGTGATTCCGAAGTGATAAGAACTCCTCTCTACTCAATACTTTTGGCGAATTTCACCAACAGATGTTAAGACTTAACATGGCTGTTAGTCTGTGTAGCAACAGCTATAATAACAATTGCATTTCACCAACTCATGTTAAATCTCTTGTTAAACTAACAAGCCATATTTCTGTTGTAAAGTCGTTAATAATTGTAGAATTATCAAGATGGCGTGCGTGAAAGCAGCTTTTGATGTCAATTTGCTATATTTAGGCTGTACAAATGGCATTCGTAATAGAGTACGGCCTGTGAGGAGAAATGATTTTAAGGAGATATCAGAAGAAGATTTTCTACAGAGTTATAGACTTTCAGAACAAGTTGTTATGAAGCATATTGTTGCCGAAGTACAAGAGAGTTTAGAACATGCTTCGAATGGAATCTGCCGATCTCGCCTTTGCTTCAAGTATTAATCACTTTGCGATTTTATAATTCACTGAATTCTGTGGAATTCCACTGTCTATCTCCAGTCTCGAAACGTTCAAGTCATTCGTCATTTCTGTCCTTCTTTGCTCCTCATTTCAAATTTACGTAATACTGACGAATTTGCTTCATACTTCTAGTTGTGATGTTTGCATTCGAATTAAACTCATTTACAAACTTTTCCCACCTCACATCTTTCCCTTTCACATTTACCACATTCGTCCTCTTATTTTCCACTATGTCGTTTTATTTAGTTATTAGTTCAACTAACAATTCCTTCTCCAATGTTGAGGAATTTTTCCACGGCTTCGGTTCTGATTTTGTTCACCCGCCATTTTTTCAGCTGTGTGTAAACGAAAATAAAAGCTAAACACAGCGCTATACGTTCAGAAAATAATAAGATTCATCCACAGCCATCTGTATCTGTAATATGTACAGGTCTCTCGGCGTTAGGGCATGTTTGTTAACATTTTCAGAAGACGAGTTGGTGAAATGCAAGAATTTTAACACTTTTGTTAATTCTGTAACAACTGTTACGTCACATTTGTTAACGTCGATTTTAAAATATTTTGGTGAAATTGGGCATTAAGGAAATATCTTTAATATTGCTCACTTTAACTGCGCTTCAATATTTGCGTTGAACTACGCAATGTTCACCAAAAACGTCTGTCAAGTGGATTTGCTGACTAAGCGCTGTCCTGCTGAAGTCACGGTGAAGTTCAAACCCCGCCCATACCGATGGTTGCTAAGTATCCTTAAGTCACAGGTCTCTGTCAGTAATGTACTGCCATTTAATGAATTGAGAAATAAAATTCCGGTGTCCCGGCGGTACTGATATGTTCCTGTCAATGAATAGCGTTCTTAACACCAAATAAAGTATCAATAATGTCAAACTTCGAAACAAATTATTTTCCCGTCTGTTTCACCTTTGTGTTGTCTGTTGCAATATCTAATATATTATTTCACAGTTTTTGGTTTCGTTATTAAACAGATTTATATATTTCCTCTTAAGAAAATATAAAGAGAACCCTAAAAAGTGTAATGGAATAATTCCTGAGGAAACCTTTGCAGAAGAAGTTATTGGTTCAACGGTGTTTAATAGGAGGCCGTTAATGTTTGGTTATACAAATAAAACTCCCTCGGGTGAACACTTGTTGAACTTCTGCTCCTTACAATTTATATTCGTGACTTGTGAAGTGGCAGACATTCATGTACACGATTCAGAGCTTAAATGAATAAGGGTTTCTGCATTAGGTACTTTAAAATTTTTCTATAAGTTTCAAAGGAATGTCACATTCTCTGTGTTTATTATACAGCCGTTTAAAACCTAAATGTCTTTTCCATTAGTTACCTAAGTATTTCTAAACAACGCCCGAAAACGTATTCATCACATTTGCTTACTAGTACAAAATTAGTGGCACGCATTTACACTATTGACCTTATTCAGAATAAATAAAGACCAAAGAGCGATGATGTGACAACTCTTTGTTTTGAAGATTG
>CM060950.1:155935050-155952550 GCA_030765055.1 Mantis religiosa | reverse complement strand
TGTATCTAACCAAATAACACATTCACTAATGTCGTATGTTGTAATGTTGACTTGAATCATCCACCTCTCAGAGGCATTATACCCTGACTTCTCACTCATACGCAAGGCAAAATCTTTGGTAGCTTAGTAATCTAGTTTATCAGAGCTCATTATTAACATTTTCAAGGTAGAGTCAGACTGAAAAGTTCAATGTCATAGACGGTTTGGACTATTTAATGTCATGCTCGCATGTTGACCATGGTAGCTCAATGGTTAAGAACAACCATGAGGAAATCGTGAGATCTGTGGTTCAAAACCCGGATATGGTACTGTGTGTTTGTGGGTTTGCGAAATTTAAAGTCCAGGTTACAAAGACCAAAAATTGCTCTTTATTTCCTTAGATATACGCTTTGGTCAAACTTCACAGTATCAGAATTACGTCACCAACACATACAACTTGCAAGGTCATAGACCACAAAAGAGTTCACTTTTACAGCTGTACACGCACACGTGTCCAATTACCGTCTGATTCCTCGTGGCGGGCGGCGGCTGCTTTTTTATAGCTTACTCACTGTCCGTAATGTTCTCAAACAATCAAGACGGCGAGTCATCGTTTCGGCGAGCTTTTATCTCCGCACTGTACTGCCCGTCTCTTTGAACTCGTCCCTCGCGCCGCCTCGCCTCAACAATGCGGTCGCGACACTGCTCCCTCCTCAAGGTTGGTGGTCCCGAACAGCACCATTGTAGCGGGCCAGACGAACCAGGTGCACCACCAACATTTTTCCTCGGGGCACCTTTTGGATGCGGAAGACCACGTCGCTAATCCTCTTTACCACACAGTGCGGTCTTTGCCATGGTTTCCCGAAGCTTCGGGCAGCGTCCCTTGATCTAAATAGGGCGGTACAACCAGACCAAATCACCTTTTTGGGAACCTTGGCTGTTGACTTGCTTGTCGTATCGGGTCTTCATGCGGTCACTCGCCATCTGGATGTTCTGACGAGCCATCTGCTGTATATCGTGGAGACGGTCCACCAAGTTCTCTATATACTCAGTTGCTTGCTGCTTTGCTTCCGGGGGGCTTCCAAAAGCCAGGTCACAGGGGAGGCGTAACTCTCGGCCGAACATTAAGCTGGCTGGGTCATTCCAGTGGTATCGCGTGTCGACGAGCGATAGGCCAGCAGGAGCAATGGCACATTGACGTCCCAGTCTCGCTGATATCTGGCCACGACCTTCCTCAGATGTTCCTCCAGGGTGTTGATTTACCTCTCGACCATGAAGTCCGACTACGGGTGTAGGGGTGTTGTGCAGGTCTTGTTCACCCCAAGTTTTACCAGTGCCTCCTTCATCAGGTTAGTCTCAAAATTGGTGCCCTGGTTACGGTGGAGCTCTAACGGCACCCCAAAACGGCAGAACAGTTGCTCCACCAGGCAGTCTGTGATTGCCTTCGCCTCCTGATTCGGGATAGCATACACCTCCGGCCACTTTCTGAAATAGTCCAATGCCACCACCAGGTACTTGTTGCCTCAGTCGGACACTGGGAATGGTACAGCTTTGTCGACAGCGGTGCGTTCGAAAGGCGCTCCGACGTTGTACTGCTGCATGCGACGCCGCCTTCTCGTCGGGGGCAGCAACTTGCCGCGCACACTTGATTTTGACGGCACCATCTCTCAGCATTTGCTCGGAGCCTGAGCCAGTAGTAGCGCTGCCGGAGTTTGTCGATCGTTCGGTTTGTCCCCAGGAGGCTTCCTGAAAGTCCGGTGTGCACTTCCTACAAGACTTCTGGGACTTAACTACGGGGAAGTACCAACTGCTCTCTCTGCGTCTTCCCATCGGGTGATTCCCATACGCGGAACAGCACACTCTATTTGGTCTTCAACTATTCAAATTGGGACCAGTACGACTTGTACACAGCGCTTCTGGGTGGGATGCCCTGCCAGGTCGGTCTCGTCCCTACCTCTAATTCTCTCAAGAATAGCCCCAAGTCGTCGTCCATCATCCATCCGCAGCTACTGCCGTGATCATTCTGACAGCTGCGGCACACTCCTTCTCTTCCACTCTTGTGCATTGACCTCACTCTTCAGGGCAGGGTCTTTGGGATGTGGCGTCTGCGTTGCCGTGGCTCTTCCCTCTATAATGTTCAGAGGTGAAGTCGTACTGCTGCAGCCTCTGGACCCAACGGGCTGCCTGTCCTTCCAGGTTCCTAATACTAAGTAGCAAGGTGAGGGCAGAATGGCTGACCGTACAGATACTTATGGAAGTACTCCAAGGTCTTTACTACCATCAGTAGTTCTCGCCGGGTAACACAGTAGCTCTTCTCTGCCTTGGACAGCGTCTTGGTGTAATAACCTATCATCCAATCGTGGCCGTCCTGGACTTGGGATAAGACGCCTCCAATGCAATGGTCACTGGCGTTGGTGTCCACAATGAAGGCGCAACCTGGTTGTGGGAATCCCAAAACAGTAGTGTTACAAAGTGTGTTCTTCAGCTGCTGGAAAGCAACTTTGGCGTCCTCCGTCCACGGAAAAGGCCGGTGTTCTTCTGTCAGACGGGTGAGGGGCTTGGTTATGTTGGAGAAACCCTATATGAAACGGCGGTAATAACTGCACAGCCCTCGGAAAGTGCGCAATTCTCTCTATTCTTTGGCTAGGGCCAATCTCTCTTGGCCTGTGGCTTCTCCGGGTCTGTGACCACTTCTGTTGGTGAGACCATGTGGCCCATTTAGTTGAATTCCTTGCGGAAGAGCTGGGAATTTTTCGCGTTCAGCTACAGGTTGTTCACCCGCAGTCTCTGTAGCACCTTACTCAGATCTTCGAGATGGCCTTCGAATGTTTTGCCTACAATGATAATATGTTTCAGCTATAGCAGGCTGGTGTCATAGGTCAACCCTCTCTCACTGACTCCATGAGGCGTTCGAAGGTAGCTGGCGTGTTCCAGAGGCCAAACGGCATAGCTGTAAACTGGCAAAGCCCTTGGCCTGTCGAGAATGCGGTTTTCTCCTTGTCTCTCGGGTCCAGAGCCACCTACCAGTAACCCGACTTCAGGTCCAGGGTCGAGAACCACTGCGCACCAGCAAGCGTGTCCAGGGTATCGTCAATCCGGGTTAGGGGGAAACAGTCCTTTCGGGTGGCATCGTTCAGCTTTCTGTAGTCCACGCAGAAGCGTAGCTCACCGTTCTTCTTCGTCACCAAGACTTCAGGGGAACACAAATGGCTGTTAGACTCTTCAATCCCAGCCCTGGTTCTCACGTCCTCCAGCATGTCCCGTGCCGCAGTTTGTTTCGCCATCGGAACGCGTCTAGGTGGTTGTCGAATAGGCCTGGTGTCTCTGGTGTCAATTCGGTGGTGCACCCGGTCCGTACGGCCGTAGTCGCTGTTCTCTGGGCTGAAAACGCGGCACGGCATGGCAATAATGTCCTGGCTACACAAAGTTCGTGCTCAGGCGTCTTCTGGTCCAGCATCAGGTTCCTTGTTCGCTGGCCTTCCAGTCCCGCCGTCACCTCCACTCCGCTTCTCCCTTCTTCCCTCAGGACGACCCTGCAGATTGCCAGGCGTTCTTCGGGTTGCCGGAGAATGACCTTTTCTCCATTGAGCCGCAGAACCTTCCTGCTGACGTCGACAATCGCCTTGTGGCTCATAATGGCATCCAGTCCCTATATCACTTACTCAGCTACCTTCGCGACGAACATCCACTGACACACGGTGCTCCCTCCCAAGGCCATCTTTAGCAGAGCCTCCATCTCCACAGGCAAGGTGTCGCTCGATGCCGTTATAAGCTGTTATGGTTGGCTTGGTTCCTTGGCGGTAAGCTCCTGGCTACGTCCGGTCTGATGACGGTCACGGCGGCCCCGGTGTCTAGAACCACGAGGCTTGGCTTCCCTCTCAATCAAGCGTCTCGGTTGAGGCTGTCGTCCAACAGTCAGCTGACCGTGCACAGTGTCACTCAAGAGGATGGTGTTGACAGCACAGATGTGCTCCTCGCCACGCCGTACCTTTCTCGTTTCTCCGGCTGCTATATCCGGTGTGGACAGCCTTTCTCCAGGTGTTTTGTCCGGCCACACCCCCAACACACGCCACTATACCTTCGCCGGCGTGCCTCGGCTGGTCTTCGGTCTCCGGTGTAGCGGATACACCTTGTTCTCGACGCCGGAGTAGCCGTCACATTGGCCACCTCCATCCTCAATGCTGCCGTTAGCGCCTCGTTGATGGTTTTGTCGTCGCCGAGAATTACGCGCTGACGTATCTCAACGTATCGTACCCCGTCAATGAAGTCGTAGGCGGTTTCCCGGGATAAGATTTCAGGTGGAAGGTCGACCAAAGCTTTGGTGGCTAACTGTTCAGTTGTCAGGGTGAACTCCCCTGGCTGCTGCGTCCTTAACTTCAGTTGGTATGTGGTATGCTTAGGATAAATGGTGGTTCCCGAAGCAGTTTTCCACGACTTCCCAGATGTCCTTGGGCGCCGCTGGTGTGTGGACCGCGTTCAAAGCCTCTGCGGCCCGTCCCTGGAGGCTGGCATTTAGCAGTGCGGCCCCCTCCTCTGGTGACCACTTGTGCTTGGCCACCTTGTCGAATTGGCGGCGAAAGACTTCTAACGTGGACGTGCCGTCGTACTTTGGCGGTTTGACGCGCGTAGATGTTGTGTAGCGTTCCGACGCGTTGGCCTTTAAATCTTTCACCTTTCTGCCGACGATGCCCTCCACCACGGCGTTCAAAGACTTAGTGCTGGTGTCGACCTTTCCATCTAGTTTGTTAACGCGGCTCGCCAGTTCTTTGAGGGATTTGGTGTTACTGTCGGCCTTTCCCTCTAGGTCAATAAAGCGTTTCGCCAGGCCTTCAACGCGCTCCTCCCCTTGGCCCATCCGCTTGCCCAGCCCGGTGATGTCATCCCTCACAGCGACCAACTCTTCTTCAAATTTTTCGGTGAGGGCCTCTTTCGCAGCCTTTATCTCAGTGGTTAATTTGGCCTTCTTCGCAGTCATCGTCGCTGCCAGGTTGTGGTTTGCAGGTTCCGTCTTCGTTGTTAATTCGGTCATCTTCGTGGTCATTTTCGCGGCGACGGTGTCGTTAGCTGTCTTCATTTCTTTCGTCTCGGCGATGAGCTTGTCGTTAACCGTCTTTATTACTTTCATCTCGGCGGTGAGGTTTTTATTTGTGGTCTCCAACTTCTCTAAAATCTGTGCCAATGCAGCATCCATCGTCGTAATGTCTCACTCCTGACACCAAATGTGTCTGTATTGGTTCGTTAAATTAAAAGTCCAGTTTACAAACACTAAAACTTGCTCTTTATTTCCGTAGAAACACGCTTTGCTCAACCTTTACAGTAGCACAATTACGTCACCAACACATACAATTTGCAGGGTCATCGACCACAAAAAAGTTCACTTGTACAGCTGTTCACGCACACGCGTCCAATTACCGAATGACTCCTCGTGGTCGAGGGCGGCTCCTTTTTAATAGCTTACTCACTATCCGGAATGTTCTCAAACAATCGAGACGGCGCTAGAAGAAAAACAAACTCTCCAGAATTCCGTCTCCTTTCCCCACCGTTTCGGCGAACTTTTATCTCCGCACTGCACAGCCTGTCTCTTTGAACTCGTCCCTCGCAACAACAATGCGTTCCGACGTTGCTACACACGGCTAGTGTGGAAGGACGATTAACTTCCTTCAATTAACCTAATGGTTGTTCAGCTATGAAGGTTGAGACTTAAGCACTTACAGCATAGTAGGTCACCACAAAAGATGCGTATCTCATAGTATATGAGAACCCCTAGTGGTTTACCAGGAATAATAGAAGAGAGAGACCCGTGGTTCAAATCCCGGCTATGTCGTTAAACTTTTCAGTCTGACTTTTACATTTTTTTTCTTGTTTTAACCTTCTGGTTAAGAAAATAACATGTCACTTTTATTGTTTAAATTTGCACGTTCAAACAATTTACGTAAAGTTATAACGCTGTGCTGAAAGCGCTTTTATTGGCAAGGTTCTGTTCCTCAAAACTGAAAACACACTGTCCAAGAAGAAGTAAAAAATATATATTTACCCCTTCCGCTTGAGTGTTTTCAGAAGAGCAATAAACCTTCATGAGCACTTGAGCGTCAAAATCCTCCCGTCTCCTGATAACTATAACAATGCAAGGTGAACCGAATCTTCCTTAAACATAATGGACAGTTTTGGTCATTTGTTGAGGACAGATTCCAAAACATGGAAATAATTTGACGGTAGAACAGCAATGAAATGTCTATTCCAAACTTTGTTATCACTTCTTGATTATTTGGGTAAGGTAAGGCTGGCGCAAGACTTTGGTTGATAAATAGAACAATAATTAATACATTGTCATCAAAGCCTTTTGGCAAGTGTAGTGTTAAACAAATGTCGCTCAGCATTCAGGTAAAATACTTAAGTTTCACAAAGATAGGGTAACTCATATTGAAAACAACCACAATAGAGGAGTATGTAACATTTTACGGTAACTGAGCTTCTGTTGTCAAACAATTAAGAGAATTATTTGAATTGGATGAAATGCAAACGCGTAACATTTCAAAGGCTCTAACACCACAAAAATGAATAGCATTTCTGTTGCCAACCGCTTTCCTTTATGGACAAAGAAGCTATATAAATCGGAGTTGGAGTTTCACAGGACTTTTGCCTGGTTTTCTGAGTAGTAACATTAGGGTTTGCATCTGATTTACTGAGGTCGCACTTAGGTCGCACCAATTCGTACGTTACTCTTTCGTACCACAAAGGAGAAATGTTAGTTAGCTCTAAAATTCACAGTCCACAATCGTATGTGGATTGCAAACACTGTATATAGACTATTAATTTTCTGGAAGTTAAAAGCAACATCAAGGGAAGTAAACACGAGTTGTCACTTGAAAATGCCATCTTTCTGAAGATTCTGAAACAGCGTCGGTTGTTGAATAAAACAAATGAGACCTTGTTAGGCTCCAACTTGTTTCACAAATGTTTAGAATTTTCAAAGAAATAGAACGACTCGTTAGGAGGAACTTGGCCATGCTGTGTTTAATGGGTGAGCACTGCTCTGCAAATCTCCAACAATGCATTATTTCGATGAGGACATTGCACATTAGCACAAACAATTATTTTAAGCGCGGGGCGTGCTCTCCTAGAGCGTGAAGGAGGTGCACAATTTAAACTCGGGTTCTTATAATTCACATGAATTATCTTTGCAAGGGCTTAGCATTACAGTAATTTTCTTGGAAGACGCTACCAGCTAGTAGAGTGCCAGGGAAATGAATGAGAACATCGCTCTGGAGCTCCAGACCAACTTTACATCACGTTCCTTACAGCGCAGCCATTTTGCTTTAGGTTTCTACTTTACAAAGCAGAAACGAGCCATAAGACTTTCTAAATAAATACCATCGTCTAGCAGGATTAGCTTTAATACTAAATTGATTAAAAAGTATTTTCTTCAAAATTTCATTCGAGTCAACTTAACGTTCCTCCCCCAAGAAGAAATAGTTTTATTAATTCTTTCTCCGATAACTTAAATTTCCTTAATTCACATATTAATAAAAATATAATTAAAACATTTCATTATACATAATGGGCTTATAATTTTAACTATTCGTTGTAAAGTATTAAACATCGAGATTGCAAATGAAGTGTATAGGACAAACAGTTGCTTCAACTTGGCGTTTAAATTTGAGGTATCCCTTTAGTTATGAGTGCGGGAGAGCTCAGGCGGTTTCATCTGTGGACCGAATTTGGGAGGGCTGGGTTCAATTCCCGTTGCCGACCTACCTGACCCATGGACCTTTTCGGGAGTTTACCCGTTTCACCAGGCGAATTCTGGGTAGTTTAATTTAATCTCCCAAATTTCCTGTGCCTCCATTTCATCTCAATTATTATTTCACATCATCTCTCATCTGGTGTTCTTTTTCAGCGCATAATATCGCTCGGCGCTATCGTGACTCCCTGGGTCGGTCACCCTATGTCTCCTCTCACCTCATCCTTTCTCCGGGGATGCCCCATTTGGGGCTTTCGTACAATAAACCATAAGTTTTTGTGACGAATCCCATCCGTAGTAATCTTAACCACAATCCTATAAAGAATGCACGTATACAATACAATTAATATTGCAGACTTCATAATTAGACAATACATCATTGAGCATTATTGAAATTATAACCTAATTTTTGACAATTGCAATTTCGCAAAGGCGTCAAGGGCAATACCCAGTATCCCCAGTTTTGCCCGCCTCAGTAGCGTAGATGGTAGCGTGTCTGCCTCACGTTCAAGAGGTCGCGTGTTCGATTCTCGGTCAGGGTGGGTTACCTGGATAAGGTTTTTCCGGGGTTTTCGCTTATCCTGAAAGACGAATGTTGTGTAACTCTAAGATCCGTGAACCCCGGGCTCATTTGAACATCATTTCACCCATTCCATTCATCGTCCGATATTACTTAACGAATTACAACAAACAATCCCCAGTTTCTTTTCATTTTGTCTACCACATATCTAGCAGGCAGAGCAAGCATTGCATTGCACCCTGAACATTACTATGGAGATTTTTCCGCAAATTTCATATTTTGAGGCCCTCTGAATCCAAAAAAAAAGCATCCTAAAGAACTGCGTGGGTACGTTTTTTGTGTTTTTCTTTTAATTAACGTCCTCCAATGTTAAGTCATTTCTGACAATGAGCGAAATGGAAAAGTGACGCTCAATTGACCTCAAGTCCATAGAGCATAGTGTTACTCGAAATTCGTTTGTCAGGATTATGGAAACTCCAGGAAAAGCCTTATCAAGATAACCTACTCCGACCGAAATTCGAACACATATACGCTACAGAGCAGGGCGGTGAGTGAGTGAGTAAGTGAGTGAGTGAATGAGTGAGTGAGAGAGAGAGAGAGAGAGAGAGAGAGAGAGAGAGAGAGAGAGAGAGAGAGAGAGAGAGAGAGAGAGAGAACAACATAATCTAAATCCCGAAAGTTGAATAGATACTCCACAAGAGGCACAACCAAGACACGGCCTTTTTCGGGAAATTGAAATACCAAATACCAAAGTTGTTTCGGGCTCAGTATCCTCCAAGGATGCGACACGGCGGTTTTGAACATATTGTGGCACCTGAAAGTACTCTTTACATGGAAACGTTCTTGATATCTATTTTCTCAATAATGGCTGCAAAGATGTTTATTAAAATAATGGGCATCTAAGGCCTGTGCATTACAGTTATATAAAGTTATTCTCATTCGAATGTTATTCATTATCACAGGTAAGCCCTGAGAAATTCACAGAGACGTGCGATATAAAAGATAGATTTATTTACACACAATTTGTTTCAAATAATGCTTTCGTAACATTAACATTTCCGAAATGCCGGTGTTTGCTTTCTCTTATTCAATAGCTTAACATTTTTAATGTGCTACAGTGAGTTGTTTCTGGAAGTATCAAGTAAAGAGTGTGGAACTTCAATGTCAGTATTTGGCAATCAGATTTTACAGCTTTGATTCCCATTGTCCTTGTGAGTGTAACGAAATATCTGATGAAGTCGAGAGCAGAATAAGCTTTTACAGAAATATTTGTAGACGATATATAGCAAACGATAATGAGCTGAGTCAGCACCAGTTGTCAGGTATTTCGTTTTGACCATAACGTTCCGAGTCACAAAGCTGTCATGCGTCCGAAATGGCAGCGAAAACGAATTCTCTACTACCACTACTACCTCTACCATCACAAGTACACTACTTATTTTTTGTTTGTTTAATTTATGTCCTCCAACATTAAGACATATGGGACGTGAGGCGGTCCTTGCCCGTTGAGCACCTCGTTGAGCCCTCCCGGCAGTCAACACCTCATAAGATATGACATGTGATAGGTGAGGACTACGGATGGGAGGTTTCCAACAGGTCGGGGTTTTTCTCAGGGTAGGTCTGCATGAGTACTCGCTTTTGAGTTCCAGGGAGTGGGTGCGTCCTGACAGGGTGTGGGTATTATCACATATAAGACACCACGACCTTTGAATACCAAGTTTATTGTTATAATTAGTCCTCTCCACTCGCCACTATTGACGATGTTATTCGCACATTAGGCGCGAGATTTGAGACTTTCACGTTGCTGCGCGCATGACACGACTTATATGTATCGGTGTACGCGTTGTTCCTAAACGTCGGTAGTGAATTACTTCGCATAACGTAGTATTTCCGGAGGATTATTAAACAAAAGAACAGAGTTTGGTAACATCTAAATGACGTTGTAACGAGTGCAGTTTCTCTCATTCGCTACCACAGAGTGTTCGGTAACCACTTAATGTGAGTTACTCCGTCTATCCACGAACGCGGACTCTGATGAAATTTCTGTACTTGTTGCCTCCCTCACACGCCGAAACAGAGTGATTTTCCTAGCAAACATCGAATGTCGCCATTACACGAATTTCCCCTTCCTTTCGCCGAATTTTGGACACTTTAGAGGTCATGTGACCGGTTGCTTGTCCCTTATAGGTTGTGTTTTATCCCTACTCTTGAATAAATAGCAATTTCTAGTGTATGAGGCATGTATTCCACGCGAATTTCTCTTTCCCACAGTCTAGCTAATTAATGCATAAGCATGTTTGGAACTGTGTGCCTTAGATTCCAGAGTCTATTCTCTCGTCACGTATTATATTCAGGTCAATACTTAGGCTGGCGCCGAGGGTCTATCCTTGGACAATGCCACTTTTGTCGGCTAGAAATACCCAAAGAACCTGTCTGTGCGGGACAATGTTCATTTTGCCCTCTCCCTTAACACGCTGGGTTCATGTTTTTAATAATATATATTGGGATTGCCTGTTTAGTATCTGCACTTGTATGCTTAATCATTATCCTATATTTATTATAACTTTAATTCATATTGTGGTATCTATCCGCCCTTAATTATGCATGTAATAAGACTTTCGGGGTTATTATGATGATATTGCCTAACAGGGACGGTATCAGACGATGAATGGAATGGGTAAGATGATGCTGAAATGAGTCCAGAGTCCATATAGCTTAGACTTACCCGACATTAATATTTCAGGATAAGGTAGAACCCCGGATAAAACCTTATACAGATAAATCAACCTAACCGAGATTCGAACTCGGGACCTTTTGAAAAGTACACTACTGATATATTTCCTGATATGGGGAAATTTATGTCAACACACCTTAACAAGCAAGATTTTTACTTATCGGACGGGAGAACAGATGTTACAATAAAAACAGATATTCGTCCATTAACGTAACAAAATTATGATTGGTTGCAGTCAGTAGACGACTCATAAGTTTTCTTTACTCAAATGTCTGACTATCCTGCTGTTAGAATCAGTAGCTATTTTGTTCGATGTCGGGTATAATCTTCAAGAAATATCATCCATCTTTCTGCTTAGTGATTATTATGACTTAAACATATTCACAAACTTACATTCTTCAGAGAGTAGTTTAAATATAAGAAAAATAATCGACATCCTTTAAATTCAATTTAAATTCAATAACACCAAGCTCATTTGTTTTCAGATAATTTGTAATATTCTCATCGTGAGAAATATAAGGTGAATGCATTAACTGTTAAATATCATATTTTGCTCATCCATGGCAGTACTTTTTGAATTATACTTTTGCCGTGCAGATGATATTGATTAGTTAAATAAGAATAAATTCAATTGATGTTATCCCTTCATGCGTATTTACAATTGTTCTCGCCCCACCATTGACACCATTATTCTTGGAAATGACCACATAAATTATAATTAGACAAGTTTAACTAACATAACATTTGTACGAAAGGTGCTGAAATGGGTTCGATACTCCACGACTTTGAATTAATATGAGAGACAGGTATAGTTATATTTCATCGCCAAATTCCTCAAACTCCCTGCACTGTTCAAGGGGAATAGGACTATTTATTCCACAAAAATTGTTATGTACGTAAACGTATTCTATAAAACATGTGTATTAAATGACTAAACTTACGCAGAAATGCAGGTGTTAATGTTCATTGAAAGTAGGAATTTTAAGTCGCACCCATATGTGAGTGCCGTCATTCAACCGCGCAAACAGCTTCTAAACCTTGCGTTTTAGATATGAAACAAAGTATGCAGCTAGCAGGGATTCAGTGACCAAATCGCAGATTGACTGTTAGGGATTCTTTTCTGGAACGCTGTAAGAATTGCTTCATGTCTACAACTACCTGGGATGTGGTGATAATCCTGGCTACACGGCTGACTATTGGAGATTCCTTGGTCACATACAATAAGGAAGGTCTCATATATGTAGCTATCACGGATACAGTGACAATTATGGCCCCACAGTTGGGTAATCAGGATTCTTTTGTCACACACAGTGAGGAACTGTGTCATGTCTGATAATTGTGGCCCCGGCACAAGGAGTAAGGACTTTTTTCATGTCAGTATCTAACAGGGATGCAGTGAGAACTATGGCTTCAAGGTTGACAGTTGGGGATACTTCGGTCACATACAGTAAGAATTTGTGTCAGTTTGCACCCGCCAGGAAAGCAGTGACAGCTACATCACCACGATTAGTCCTAGGTGATACTTTAGTCATATAGAGTGAAGAAAAGTGTTTCATGTCAGTAGCTAACGGAGATACAGTGACAACTATGTCTCCCTGTTGAGTATTAGGGATTTTCTAGTCATGTGCAGCAAGGAATTGATTTATGTCTGTAGCTACCAGGGATACAGAGATAATTATGGCTCTATAGTTAGGTATTGGAGATACTTTGCTCATATGCAGTGAGGAACTGTGTCATGTCTGATGCAGCGACCACTATGGCTCAGGCTGACTACCTATTCGAGATTCTTTGGTCATATGGAGTAATGAATTATTTCATGTCAGTAGCTACCGTTTATCCAGTGACAACCATGTCTCCGAGGTTGAGTTGTTCTGTAATTTATATCCTCCAACATTTAGTCATATCGGACGATGAATGAAATGGGTGAAATGATGCTCAATGAGTCCGGGGACCATGAAGCTTAGAGTTACCCGACATTCGTCTTTCAGGATAAGGGAAAACCCCAGAAAAACCTTAGCCAGGTAACTCACCCTGACCGAGATTCGAACTCGGGACCTCTTGAACTTGAGGCAGACATGCTACCATCTACGCTACCGAGGCGGGAGGTTGAGTGTTGGGGATTCTCTCGTCACATACAGGAAGGATTTAGACCATGTCTGTAGCTACCAGGGATGCACTGACAACTATGACTCCAATACTTATTGTCGGAAATTCCTTTCTCACACAGCGACGAATTGTTCATGTCTGCAACTTCCAGAGATACAGTGCCAAATACGGCCCCAAGGTTCACTATAACGCATTCTTTGTTCATACAAAGTGAGGAATTGTTTCATGTCTATAGCTACTAGGGATCCACTAATAGATGTGTTCCCAAGGTACATTGTTTGGTACTCTCTGCTCACAAGCTGTAAGGAATTATATACTGGGTACTGCGCTACCTTGATAGAATGAAGATAGTAAAATATATATTTTTAGCTTTTGGACAGCCTGTATAGTTGATATTTGAAGACATACTCACTATACATATGTGCTAATCATCAACGTTGAAGTAAATTCTAAGTTATTCACTTCAGAAGAGTTTATTTATGAGGAACTAACATGTATGCTTCTTTATGTTTGCTATTAAACTTAGAATTTTTTGACATATATATATGCCTCTCCTGATTCCTTGAGAGTTGTCTTACAATTGCAGCTAATATATCGATCCTGGAATTTAAATTGAAAATAGCTTGACTTGTAAACAATGATGTAAACAACAATGACTGTTGTTTATGGGGAATAGCTCAAGAGGGAAAATTTTATGAAATCAGTAATTATTTCGGAAGGAAATAGAAACTGAGTGACTAAGGACACACTAGGTGATAGAATTTGAGCCTCTTAGAACAATAGAAATGATTTTGTGAATAGAACCTCAGAAAAAGTTCTGAAAATAACTTTTCAAATCAATGATCATGGTAATATTTGAAGGATATGAAGGGATAATTCAGGAGTCCTAGGCAAACCAATTGGATCTTGATTCATAGTTCTGCAGGTGTAACAGTCTTGGTTCTTTCCGAAAAGTACTATAGGGTTTCCTTTGAGAGATGTTAAATTGCATGAAGCAGGAAATATATGACAGACATTGTGAAGGCATTCAGAGCCGAACTCCACCTCTCACCTAGAGGTTCTAAGTGTAAATGAAACAAAGGAGCCAAGTGGGCAGGCAGTTTGTCTCAAGATTTGCCCCCGCGGGTCTTTACGTAACTAACTGCCAGAGCTAGTGGAATATTCATCCCTCCACTGTCCGTTTGTTTCGCCCTAGAGAGGTAAGTTATGTCTAACCCTGTCTGGTGGTTAACCTGTTATAAGGCGAGTCTCTCCAAGCACATTGAACGTGCCTGAGACTCTCAGAGATGTTAAAACATCCTTCTCACCTTAAGGAGCCACGCAAATATGTAACCCGTTTGACATTTTATTTGGAAATAATGAGAAATGAGAAGTATAGTGCCTTCTGTACACTTACTGAACTCGACAAGTGTCTTTAAAATGCTTCATTTTACTTATAAATTACAACAGCAACAAAAAAGGAAAAACTAACACAATATTAAACCCAAAAAGGAACGTCCTAAAAGTGAAATAGCAAAGACTTTTCTGGCTTTATCATTCTCGGAATAAATTGAAACAAATGGTTAGAGTTTTCCTACAGTCCAAGGTATATGAAAAATGTAAATTTAAGCAGCATAATTCAATGTTTACAATATATTTCAAAAAATACGGAATAAAATGTACGCATAAAATATTCAAACAAATTTCAGCATTTTCCTATGTATTAAATACTGCAATCACAGTTAATGTGTACAACAGAATAATTAATAAAAGCTCAGTAATCTTCTCCCTTTAGGATATTTTATGTTAAAAGTGTATGATAAGAACAACTTTTCAAGCTAACTTTAATTGAATATTAACACATTTATTTAAGAGGAGTAAATATTACGGGGCCATCATACTGGCATACAGTTTATATATACAGTTAAGGACACACAACTCTGAACACAAAGCTAGATCTTCACCTACTGTGCTAGTCAGGTTAAAAATTTCAATTGAAATGTTGGGTAAGAGACACGAGTTAGTTCATTGCATTCTACGAAATTTGTATCAGATTTTATGTATAAAATAATGGCATGGATTTTCAGTAATGACTATCCCGAGATCTTTAGTTAAGTTAGTTAATTCCTTTTACTCCAATGTGGAGCATAGGACATATATTAGAGCTCTCCATCTGACCCTATTCGTTGCTATCTCCTTAGTCTTAGTCCAGGAGTGGCCAACGTCTGCCACCTCAACTACAACAGTTAGCTCCTTCTGAATTCCATTCCAAAGCCTGCTTTGGGATATGTTGTAGACCTCTTCTCAGTTTGGACCTCTTCTCAGATTCGGAGCTGTTGATATTGAAAATTGACCTGTTCACGGTGCAGGGAACCATCCTGAACCGAACACAAACCCTCAAGTCGGGAATTTATCATGGCAAGTGGTGTTATTAGAAATTAGACATGTAATTCTTAGTGGCTAATCTGAGCCAACCCTTTGAGACCATAAAATATCTTTATATAACAGGAAACTAAATTATTTATTAACGACGATATGTTTTAACCAGATACACTATTGATATAAAGGGGTAGGAAATTTTGCATCTATCGATTCTCTTAAGATACTTCTCGTTAAGTCATAGTTTAGAAACTACTTAAACAGCGACAGTATACATTTTGTTATTGTTCTATAACCGCAGTGGTCACTACTGTTTAAGGTAAGGTAGATACCATAGCCATTCGTCTCAGTAAATAATTATTCTTTCTCGAGCAATAAATTAATAATTCAACAAAGGATGTTTCAACTCATTACCTGAGGAAAGTCATAAGAAGTCTCGGAAATATTCATTGTACGAGTATAACAACATATTACTTTTCTGATATGATATTTGATAGATACATGATTTTTAAATCACGTTTTTAATTTAACAGCTCGTTAATGCCATACACACACTGTTATCAGCACTGCAAGATACTTTTGGAATATAACGCGAACATATGTATATGCACAAGAGCCTGCGCTTACAACCGTGTTGCTTTAAGGGCAGAATATTCCAAGGGATACACGTCATATCACACCGGTTACCATTTTCGCACATCAAATATTAACAACGCCATAAAATGCCCACCATTTTTCATTGTTATGCTATATCCTCGTCCGTATGGACGCAATACATAATGAAGTACGATTGATTTTGTGATATCACGGATTTGAGGAAAAGCAAACAGTGAGAAATTAACTCTTCCAACAAACAATTCAACAAAGACTGCAAATATTTACAGTATTACGAGCATTAACATTTCAACCAGCAGGTAGAAAGCATTCGCGTTTTTAAAGCTAGATTAAATAATTCGCTGTTTGGCACTTGTTTGAGTACACAATAAAGCGGTTTCCTCCCTCTTTTGTTTTACCTCAAAGAGCGAATGCGCTTTATATTTTCCCGAGAACGTATTTAATACTTTCCAGTCATTAAATTAATAAGGACCATAGAGCTTAGGCTCACTTTTATTGGACCATGTAAAATTAATCTTCAATCTTTCTATTTTTAACTGCACTTCAGCATTACAAAACGCTGTACGATGTCACACATTCCAGATGAATGGCTAAAAAGCAAAGGAAAATATCGATCACATAAGAAAATATCAAATTAACACGAGTAGATGAAATTAAAGGAGACATATGTTTACTACCCTGTACTCAAATAAAAAGCTTCCCAAGCCTCTCATGCACACTTTCCCTTCACAATAATGCTGGGAAGCGTTTAGATAGGAAAATTGGAAATAACGTAGGCTTCTATTTCTGTTTATATATTTAGTTTTATGTCACAATTAATATATTTAAACAACAACAACAACAATATAAAAATCTAATAAATTAACAGGACTAATATGCTGTCCCCTTAATATTCTCACTTATTTTAATTAGTTCATCTCTAAAAGCGTTATTTTATTATCCAGAACCTGCGTCTCTGCTTTAAATTCATAACAGAGTGTTTATGAAATGACTTCGATGGTGTTCCTCATGATAATTTTGTAGATATATCATATCACATCAGTATTTTTATATACTTGTAAAAATATATGCGGTGAAAAAATACCAATACCTTTAAAAGCCATAAATGGAACAGGTCGGCATTTTCAAAGAGGTAAACAGTATAAATGATCAAAGAGGGTGTAATCCATATAAATGGAAATAAGCAACTGATTAACGATAAAAGCCTTACATTTGCCGATTGCTTTTACACTACATGACCCAAGCCTATACCACTGCGTAGGCTTTGAGAATTGGTAACCCTTAAATTGCTAGAAGTCCCTCCCATGTAAGCAGCTTCCTCCTTTTCACCTAAATGAGCTGAGTAGTGCTCAATTTTATTGTATTAAGACATGAATCAATGTAAAGATAAGCAATTGCTCTATCGAAAGTTAGAACTTACATAATTAATTTGTGTTTGAAGCCCATT
>CM060950.1:155827550-155932550 GCA_030765055.1 Mantis religiosa | reverse complement strand
TATACTATTCGTATATTTATAATAACAAAGCTATGTGTAAAATGTGCAAAAAACATTTTCGTGAGGAAGTAAGTCACAGAATGCAACGGTTCAAGGAATACAGTTATATTCATAAGCCGGATCAAATTTACACAATATCTGTTGTAAAAGCAATATATAATATTTCCGTTTGTGTCAGAATATGATTCCCAGGCATCTGAAAATGGGTAAAAACAAAATTTATATACTTTAGACACAGAAAATTACTAATTGGAATATAATTAACTGAACAACGTATCGCCCTTTTAGTATTTTATGAAGTAAGTATTGAGTATCGGTGCTTAATACCCAGTAACCGTATTGAATATAGAGAAGTAATGATATCATCCCATCACTGGTATAAAACAATCTATTTGAGATTGAAGTGAATTTAAAAAGTGCGAAGAAGTGTTTTAACGTAAAATGTTTCGGGTCTGTCGTGGTAGAAACGTGTATTCGCTAATAAACATAGGGAAAGAGATTAATTCTTTTTTAGCTGGCCCCTTAGCTCAGTCGGTAGAGCACCTGCCTGCCGTGAGAGGGGTCCCAGCATCGATTCCTGGCTGGGGATGGGGATTTTTCTCCAACCAAGATGATTCCCCTACGTTTACGAGTTAACACCATCGATATGTTCCAAAGGAGAACGGCCGCCGATGTAACTCCTGCAGTTAAAGGCGGGATATAAATGGAACAAAAAACAATTTGGCAGCACTTGTAGCCTACACCTATTTCGAGAGGATCCACATTTACTATTTCCATTGAACAATTAGCTACCAAGATAAATATTGGACTGCACCGTGGCTGAGTGGTTAGATCGCTCGGATCTCACCAAGTCGGTCCAGTTTCGAACCAAGTCGACTGTAAAGTGAGATTTGTGGTGGAAAACACGGCGCTGGGACGGATTTTCTTTGGGATCTCCGGCTTCCCCTGCCATCTCATTCCACCGGTACCCAATTTTCATCTCATATATCAGTATCACCGCCTGCGGTGCTATATGTATAAAAGCGGGCGTTAAAAACTCTACATTTTATTTCATTTTCAAGCTAAATATTAATTTTAAAACTGCACATCTATTTTATTGCCTCTTTGATTCTTGAAAAATAAAACTAAATTATATTTAAGCACGTAACATCTTAACATTTATCGCAATTTTAATTATTTGTATGGCGAAGCAGCTTTTACGGGGCATTTTCTCGTAATTTTTAAAAGCTTATTTATCATATAATTACTTAGGGGGTTTTAAATGAGAAAATAAATGTACATGAGTAAAAATTATACTAAAATAGCTTTCTGAATAACAATATATCCTGTGTGCGTTAATATTAGTCTTATTTTTACATCAGGATAGGTCCAGTAAGACTACTACAGCCAAGGCTAGTGAGATTGAGTTGCATGCCTGTTCCACAAGTAGCCAGTTTTTGTAGAATTCTAATGGTGTAATACCACAAAGAATTGTAAGAAATAGTGAATAATCCTTACACAAGATAATGCAGCACCAAACCATTCCCAACAATATTCACATATGATTCTCTCTGGATAATACGTTCCATTAATCTTCTTACAGGGATATACATACACACACACACACACACACACACACACACACACACACACACACACACACACATAGGGGTATGAGTGGACAGACTTCAACAGCAGCTTCCTGACGTTAAGCTGAAACATAAGTTCCTGTACCATTTTACCCTGAAGTATATGGTTTCAGAAATATAAGATAAAATTGACTAGGTTCTGATCGTGAATATGCCTTTACACGTTTATTAGCATATTGTAATTAGGATATTGTAATTGGGATAACGACGTAGATCTAGAAAAGTTGAGTTATCTGTTTATTTGCAATATGTTGCTAGACTGATTCGTTTACTCGCAAAATGATATGAAACAACTGGGCTCCTGCGTGTCTGTTGCATCTTAAGTCACGGGCTTAGGCCTGGCAACCCCACCAATTGGCGTGTATGTAGAACGGAAGGTCAGGAATATAAACTATAAAATTACCTGCTGCGACACTTGGCACAACAGCGGGTTCTGTCAGTGTTTCAGATGCGTCTAATGCGTTCAGAACTATGTATGACAGTGTTTACAAATGAAGAGTATGGTTCTTGGTTATGGTAAAGTCCCTGGAGTTTCATGAAGCACACAATCAGGATAATTTCCCCAATAAGAGAATTCCAAGCACAAGTCATAATGAGAGTCCATGTGGGCCATGACCGTGTTTATCTGTTCTGTGTACTAGTGCAAGAAATTAAGTTATTTGTGGAGATTAAAAAGCTCATATTGTGCTGTATTCTACTGTAAGTAGTAGATAATTTAGTTATTCACAGGCAGAAGTGTTAGTAACAAGATCCTTTAACACTTCATTGTGCAAAAAGCATTTATTACTGAGCTCAGCTCAGATTGAATATAAATGAAACAAACGCTAATCAGCGAAAAGATTGCGTACTAAAAGTGCTGCCAACACATCTCCATTTTCCACTCCGAATCCATTTGAACCACTGAGTAATCTAACTCAGGACGAATCCAATGAAAACATGAATCAGGTCGACAGTGAAAATGATAACTCCTAAATCAAAGCTGTTAAGCCACCACCTATTTACAAAATAACATTAGAGACACGAATACAGTTTTGCAGGCACTAAAAACCGAAGCAGTAGGCAACTTTAGGCACACTACTGTTTCAAATCAGAGAGTTAAGTTGTGTTTCGAAACAGCAGAAGCATATCGAAAGGCAATTCATTACTTTGAAAAAACAAAGCCGAGTACTACACTTACCAAATGAAGCAGGATCGTAATTTCCGAGTAGTTATTCGCGGTTTGCATCCCACATGTGATACAGGCATTGTATAGAATGAATTAAGATCATTGGGTTTCTCACCTATACAGATGGTTCCTGTTTATCACCCAGTTACAAAGAACCCACTACCACTATTTTTCGTGGATCTCAAACCAAGTCCAGATAACGAAAAAAATTTATGATTTATATGGATTGCACCATGCAGTCATAAAAGTAAAACCTCCTAAACCAAAGCGTCATATCATCCAGTGCTACAGGTGACAAGAACATGGGCACAGAAAAAATTGTCACAAAAGCGCTCGCTGTGTAGAATGCGATGGTGCACATGCTACTGCAAAACACAAGAAACCCAACAATGCGCCTCCAGTGTGTATAAACTGTAAAGAGCAACATACAGATAGTTACAAGGGCTGTCCAATGCACGTGAAGCTTCAAAATTCATCATCCACTTTCCAAAGAACACCGAAAGTATAGCTGGGACTTCACCAACAAGAATTAATGTGGTTTTTGAAACCCAGTTTCCTTCGCTCCCAGTGCCATCTCAGCCATTTAGTCAAAAATTGTACTGAGAGGCAAGCAAGTCAAAAAACTGTGAGAATCAAATGGAGTGCTTACTGGGTAAACCAGATTCGCTACTATTACTCTTGGTTCCTTTCATAAATACTGTTACACAGATAATACCTGTGATTATAGAAAGTAATAGAGCAAGCCCTTAATGGACTAATTCGCATATGCACATGGAATTGCCAGGGCATATACAACAAATATGTACTGTTACACTTTCTCTCTGCTTATGACATAGACATTCTGCTAGCTAAAGAAACTAAGCTAGTAGCGCATATAAATTTTAGAATTCCAGGGTACAGGATTTATCGTACTGACCATCCCAGCAATGACAGAAAAGGCGGTTCGGCCATATTTGTTAAAACTGCAGTTATTCACAGCAAACTACAGAGCATAGTTGAGCTTGAGTGTCAGGTGTCTCGAATATTACTGGATACGGGTGATATAAAACTACAGATAGGTTATTTCTATTCGACTCCGGCAAACAAACTCAGAATGGTGGATTTTTGGGGAATCTTCGACGCAATGAAATTACGTTATCTTCTAGGTGGTGACTTCAATAGTAATCACCCGAGATGGGGTCCAACACTACCAATACAAGAGGGAAGCTGCTTCACGAGGTAATATATCAGTTAAAATCATAAATTTTGCATCCATTTGAACCAACCCACTATTCACACTATGGAGGCACTCCTGATGTTTTGGATTTTTTCATCGGTAAAAACGTGCCATATATATGTGCGGATGCATTACACGAACTAACCAACTAACCTCAGACCATCATCCAGTTGTGGTTAATCTTTCATCGGATATAAATCTAAAAGAACACGCCCACACTTAAATCAAGTATCCCTTTAATTGGAGACTGTATACATCAACAATGGAACAAATAGACACAAAAGTTCCACTCAAAACGCCTAGGGACATAGAAGTTTCATTTTATAGCATAACCAGAGATATACAGTATGCCGTACGAATATCTGGCAATTGCCAAAAATATAAAATTAAGTCATTCCGTTGTACCCCACACATCGAGCATCTTCATCAAACTAAAAAGGGAATATAGTCGGCTAGAACCAGGTATCCAGCTAATAAAACAATACTAAATAATATCTTCGGGACACTGAACAGAGCACTAAAGAAGCAACACTACGATTCCCTGGAAGCAGAAATAAAAACCTAAACTGTCAAGATGGATCTTTGTGGAAGAAAACTAAAAGTGTACTTAAATACAAAGATCACAAACCTCCATTTGACAATCACTGGTACACAACACCAGATACAAAGATAGAGATTTTCAACGCACAATTACAACAGCAGTTTCAACCCAGTCCTATCACCAACGAACATTTTACTAACGTTGTTAACAGCAGCATATCTCAACCATTGCAGCTTTCTAATTTTCCTAAGCTCTTCAGGCCTGGGTAGGTTAAAAATGCAATTAGTCAATTTCCTCCAAAAAATCTCCTGGTGAAGACTTGATAATCCAACCTTTTCTCGCACGTCTTCCAAAAAAAGCTGTAGTCTTCTTAACAAAAATTTACAATGCTATTCTTCGCTTGACTTACTTCCCAAAAATATGGAATCATTCATCAGTTGTTATGATACCTAAGCCCAACAGAAAGAAACGTGATCCTAAAAGATATCGCCCAATAAGTCTGTTATCTCTATTATCTAAAGCATTTGAACGGCTATTGTTGCCTCGTCTTGTACAGCTTGAGTAAATCATACCATATACTCAGTTTGGATTTAAGCCATTGCACTCCTCTCTACAGCAACTGCACCGAATTGTTCACACAAGTATGGACACATATGAAGAAAAGCAAGTGTGCTTAGTCTATTCCTTGACACAGGGAAAGCCTTTGATAAAGTGTGGCATAATGGGCTACTACTGAAGGTCAGGAATTTTTTCTCCGATACATATTTCAGAATAATAGCATCCTATCAGAATAACCAATCCTTTTCAGTAAAATATCAAAGTACACATATCAGAATACAACTGGTCCTCTCTGGTGTTCCACAAGGAAGTATTCTAGGCCCCCTTCTTTATACAGTGTATACCTCAGACTGTCCTCAACACACTCAACTAACCATTTCACATTTTGCTGATGATGTTTCAATCCTTAGTAAACGTCAAAATTGCCTCCTGCAATGCCATATAAACGCATTCTATGCAATTCACTGATGAAACCTACTTGGCAATATGGTTCTCCTCGTGGGGCTCTGCTGCAGCGTCACAAGTAAAAAGAATCCAAGTAATTCAGAACAGATACCTAAGAATGATCACAGGTGCGCCATGGTATATTAGCAACACCACACTTCACAGGGATCTGAACATACCAGAAGTAATGGATGTCATCAGGACAAGCTACACCAGACTGCACCAAACTCTTGCTAATCATCCAAATCCACTGCTACAAGACATTTTTCTACACCCCCTCCACAACCGCAAAATAGAAGACTAAAAAGAAAACGACACAACGACCTTCTCATTTAATAATCATGTGTTTTGTATCTATGAAAATTTTGTTTTGTTTTGTGATTATGATGTGATATGTTTGTTAATATTTAAATGTAACTGATGTAGGACTGTTTTTGAGCAGCATCCTAACACTCGCTTCAAGTAATCATTACTCTTGCTCACAACTATATGTACCATAATGTGTTTGGATACAATAGAGTTTATCGACAGTTAAAAATAAAGAGTCATAGTCGAGAGTCTAACGGAGAACATTTTGAGCATCTAGAGTAAATAGACATTTTATTGATAAAAATCGCAGCTTCACGGGTGATGAGTGTCAAGCCGTGTTTAAAATGTTACAAATGGAAGCTAAGATTAATAGCGCTCGCCGTAAGGATTTAAGTCCTACATTATATTCATGTTGTAGTTATTGATTATTAATACATTCCATGTTTAGCAAATACGTGGCTTTGATTTTATTTTACACGATACACCTGGATAAGGTATTTCTGTAATTAATAGTTGAATTTCTCTTTAATCACCTATGCGTAACTTTTACGCAGTTTTTAGATTAGGTCCCGTGAATACGATGAATAGCTTAAAAGAGTAACCCCCTACCCCTTCTTACTGGCAGTAATTGATAAACACGCAGTCAAGTGGCGAACCAGCTTTCAAGTGCTAGCCTAGTTTACACTTTCACCCGTTGCAGATGTGAACCCATGCCTGACCGCAAACGAAAACAACAATATTTAATTCTCAAGTCCTACTTTGTTGCTAGACCGTGCAGTTAATGTATTCAGTAATGTTTAATTATCTCCTTTATTTTTCAAGATAGATATTATGGGACTCTATTATTTGTCATATTTGGATCTCACAGGTCGCGAAGTTTGCGCACTCATACCCCTAACATTCTACACCAGGTGAGTCAACTGCCCGTATTTATTTATGAATTTATGCAACGTGCTAAGCGACATATGTGACTTACGCCTTTTTTGAATGGATGATTTGTAGAACAGATTACAGAGGAGGTGTAGATAACTCAGTGCATAAATGTTATATGGGACAGAAAGCAAACATTTTATGTTGATTCCAAAAACGTCATAGCCAAACACAGAGAGATTCAGTAGTGAGTTTAGACAATTTAAAAACTTTTATTCATTAACGTGCGTTTACAGACACACACACACACACACACACACACACACACACACACACACAAACACATTTAAACACGCCCCTGAGGGAACAACCTATCACATGCGTCAGTTGACAATAACATTGGAACACAAAATGGCAGATCTACACGTAGGACAAATTGGATTTAAATATTCAGCCAACACATGTTTTCGTTGTACAGCCATGTCAAAAAATGCCAATAAGTAGGTAGATTATTTACGGTTCTGTCATAAATTACGGCAGTTTTTATCTCATACAGTTATTGTAATGGAGGAATCAGTCTTTTTTATTTGCGTTAAAACTACTAAAACTAGCTCTAACCACTATATGAAACTGTAATAATTGTGTAAAATCCGAGTTGGGCGCTCAGAGGTCTGCCGTTACTTATTCGTATAGGAATCTTCCCTCGCAAGTTAGCGTTGGCCAAATGGTATTATGCAAGTTTCTTCACCCCTCGCCCCCTGCAAGTTGGATTCAAATCCTTCGTGTTCAGCGTAGAAATTTTATTACTCCTTATTTTAACTCTTGTGGCCTATAATTTGATATTATGATACAAATAACATTTTATAACATTACACGTATTTATGAAATACAATAATCGCCGTGTTTTCCACTGGCAGATAGTAATACATTTATAGTTCGTAGTACATTCTTTATTATGGTGGTATTGTGCTTTAAACTTTCAACAAAGTTTCAAACACTTCATAAATGCAATGTTGCCTTAGCTCCTTGCGCCTGCGTCAATGCTTAGCGTAAATGAACTCTCCATTATCTAGGGATTCAGTATTTGAAACCTTTCAAGTACTGTCGGGAGTCGTCATTTTGAACATTTATTGCGTTGATGAAGTCCACACTCTTTGACAATTTATTTTTCTGTTTAACCTAGAACTCAACATGTTCACAACTCTTTGCCAATAGAAGAAGTGAAACATAAGGTTTAAGCATAAAACACAAACTATTAGATTTAATGTTGCCGACATGCTCACAAAAATGACTGCCCACCACAAGAAGGCAAGAGAGGAATGAAGGGGAGAGGGGTTTGAACTATTTATCTGCTCTGGTACTGGATCTGTTTACTACGAAATGAGTGTATAAGAAGGCATATCAGTCCCCCATGCTGCCGGATCTAATGCTCGTTTCAGTAACTGCAGTGATAGGTATTGTGTGTGGCTGAATTATGTGACAGCACTGTGAACCTAGCATCCATATCATATCCGGAAGGCCAACACAAACACAGCACATATGGTTACGTTACACATTCCTCTACCTTGCCTTCCTGTGTTGGATGAAGGCTACATAGCATGGTTTAAAATACCAGATACGGTACAGATTATAAATGGCCACAAAACTAAGCATGATCCCTAATTATTATTGGATTGTTACTCTCGTGTCTTTGACTCAAGTGAACTAATACCAACAATAAATAAACTAGTAACTAAAATACGGACAATAAAGATTAGGAGAAAGAAAAAAAAAGCAATGTTACGTGGTTTCGCATCTAACCCCTGCATCATCACATTTCCGCAAGTAACGCACTGCGCCATCTGTCACGCACTCTATGCCGCTCTTTGGGAAAGCATTCATTTATGACCTTGCTAGTATTATATGCATGAAAAACTGTCGTTTATTTAAGCTTTTCGCAGCTCTTTGGTCCTCGTTCAGAGCTGTAAGTATTAATGCTGTGTGCGTATAGTACGGAATAGAAGGATAAAACTGCAATAACGGCTTTTGTGCTAATTGGGTCACTATTTTCACATTAAACTGTAAACGGCGGGTTGCATAGATCAGAATAAATAGGAGTAGCTAACTCACCTGGCAAAATGTGTGTGTGTCTGTGTGTGTGTGTGTGTGTGTGCGTGTGAGGGGGAGGCTGCCAAAGTGCGGACGCTGCGGACCCCTAGCACTCGTGGTACCTCTGACGTTACTGGAGGAACCTCGGGCCAAACATTCGAGCCCCTCCCTCTGGGAGTTGTTCGGATTGGGTTGGACTCGAGGGGGCAGTGTGTTCCCGCCACCAACGGGAAATTGGGTACCTCCGGCCAGGCTTCGGCCGCCCGGAGGGGGTAGAGGGTTGCCTCATAAGTCCCGGGTGCTAGTTTGCAGAGCTAGTAGTCGGTGTGCTAGATCACCGGCGGTCCTACCAAGGATTTTTGGTAGCTGGTTCATTAAGAACCGGCGCGTAAGTGGCGTATCCACTTCCGTCCCATCTGCCGTGTGCAGGCGCTGGGGGGGGGCAGTTTATAAAATAGGTACTGTCCTACGGTAAATATACCCGAGAGGCCCGGGTTCTGTCCTACGGGTCCAGGACTAATGGAAGTAGATCCTCGCACTTAATGTCTGTGTGTGTATGTATGTGTGTGTGTGTGTGTGTGTGTGTGTGTGTGTGAGCGCGCGCACGTGAGGTACTGTGATTCCAACAACTGTAAGTTTTATATGTAGAAAGTATTCGCCTATTTAAAATGCTCCTGGTTCCATAGTTTATGCAGTCTTAAAACCGCCTTCTTGAGGCTAAAAGGAGTGATGTTTGCGGCGCCCTGTGGAAGAATCTTTCTGTCATATTGAGGGATAAAATTCATTTGTACCATAGTTATGCTTTTGGTGATGTGAGGCATAAACAGCGTAGGCAGAATATCACAAACTTGTAGAAAATTCCATGTCACCTGACAAAGAAAGTTATGTAATATGGTACTGAAGCGAATCTGATAAAATAAAATGTTATGGAAGACCGACGCGTTCAACACCCCAAAAATTAGTCAAACCAAGGAAAATGCATTGAGGTTACCCACGTGGTAGCCTTAGTATATAAAACCATAATAATTATTGGCAAAGGCCAGTCATACACAGCAACTGCCGGTAAGTGTTACAAAAGACCACGCTACTGCGAGGAAAATATTCTCGCGCAAATGCAATACAAGTAAAATAAAACCTGAAACTTTCCTGTCGACGAACATATGCAAGATGTTCTGGGACTTCAAGCCAGGCGTAAAGACGATGGGACACCGATGTTTTGGGAGCGGATATCTCTTCCATCATCAGGACGATGAATGAATAAAGAAATGTTACTAAACACTAAAATGAGATAACAAAAAGACAAAACACTAGCAATACTCGAAACCCACTGAAAGAACAAATGACTGTTAGTAGTATGTAATTAAATACTAGGTCAGCAGATGGCTCGTATATAGAAAACGTGGCTACTTAATTTGGCGTTGAAACTGTATAAATTTGTGTTTCTTGAGCCGATTAATTTCCATTTTTAAGGCCGGTTTCCATGAGGAACTGATCTGAAAACCAGCACCACGATTAAGCGTGCTCCTCTCAGAGGAAATGGTGCTGTATTTTCAGTTCAGTTGCTCTTGGAATAATGGTCTCAAGCAGCACAAATTTATACAGCTTCGACGTCAAATAAAGTAGTCACGTTTTCTACATCCATGCCTTCTCTTAACCTAGTATTTATTTACTACTAACAGTCTGTTGATCTATTAGTGGGTTTCGAGTACTGATAGTGTTTTGTCGTTGTTAATTCTTTTATCTCGTGTTAGTGTTTAATAAAATCTCCTTATTCATTCTTCATCCTGATGATGGGAGAGGTTTACGCTCTCGAAACATCGGTGTCTCATCGTCTTTACAGCTGGCTCGAAGCCCGAGAACATCTTGTTCCGCGAAAAGTCCTATTACTTATTACTTATTACTTATTACTTATTACTTATTACTTATTACTTATTACTTCTACCTATTGACTATAATTTTATTATGTATATTAACTGATACACCTATCCCTTTTTGTATTTTTAATTTCCGGCCAATTCATTTAATCTTATGGCAGTAAACAATCATTTTTTCAAAGTTCTCTACTTTTAAACTTCTCTTAGTTGTCAGAATAAATTGAAATCCCGAGAACAATCTCTCAACATCGCATTATGTAGGTCATGCATATTTGTTTGTAGATATACCTATTCCAAATTTCGGTATTTGTTTCACATTTTCCACTGATTATAGCAAAAATGGTCCGCGACATGGCTGAGTGGTTATACCGCTTGGCTGTTAACAAGGTGGCCCGGGTTCGATCCCAGACGAACAAACTTCGTGGTAGACATCATGGCGCTGGGGCGGGTTTTCTCCGGGTCCTCCTGTTTCCCCCGCCAGCATTCCACCGATTGCCCCATCAACATCTTTCCTCTCATGTCATCCCTCTCTACTTTCACTTTCGGCGTTGTTCTGATCATTCATCCCGGAATCTCTCTGATCAGTAAACCTCTGATCCTCAACCCTTTGCCTACGGTCTTTGAGGGTGCGCGGTTCGGCAGGCCCTATGTTCCACTTAAATATGAAATACAGAAATTCATTCATTCATACCAGTAATGTGTCACTTTTCACTCGATGGGACTTTTCTGTAAGACACAGTTAAGTTTTGCAGCCATTGATCTACCTTATGATCATAAGGGAAACATAAGGGATTGTGTTGGAGGAGTACACCCAATCAGGACCATTTTTTTTTTAAATTACGCCCTCCAACGTTAAGTCATATCGGACGATGAATGAAATGGGTGAAATGATGCTAAAATTAATCCTGGGTCCATGGAGCTTAGAGCTACGCGATATTCGTCTTTCAGGATAAGGGAAACCCCCGGAAAAAACCTTATCCAGGTAACTCACCCTAACCGATAATTGAACTCGGGACCTCTTGAACGTGAGGCAGACACGCTGCCATCTAGGGTATCAAAATGGGCAATATGCACCATGGTTTGCTGCTCTCTATTACGAAGAAGTTAGTAGTCACACAAGACAGCTCGTTTCTGAGATTCCTTTGATACATGACTTCTTGTGTTCTTTAAAAGGAAAGATTTTGGAAAGAATTTGCATTAAACCCCACCAAAATCTAAAATAAGTAAAAACATATCCCTAATTTCGTGTGTTTCGGTGATTTTACAAAGAGGGAAAAGGTACATAGACTCCCTAGAAGTATACTGAAGTATAATTTAACCTATGTTTGAAATGCATATATGTTGCGGTTTGCATCTGTATGCTCCCACTAAGGCGCAAGCTACGTGCAGGGTGAATTACCAAAATAATGATAAGGGGCATTTATCAAATATTGTATTTAATAAACTTGACGTTAAAATTGTTGGCTGGACATGCTTTCTCATAATAAGGCAAAACTGTGTATTTAATTTCCAGCCCAATGATTTAAACACAGTAACATATAAATATTTTGTTAATTTCCTAATGAAGTAGGTAAAATAACACAAAACAGCATCATAGTATTTAGTTCAATTTCCTATTTTCTATTTGAGGTAGAGGCAATCAGATCGTTGCTCATATTTCTGGACTCGCAATGATGCCGAACACCTGTTTTGTGTGCGCAATCAGCTCATAGATTTATGCAATCAACATTTTTGTGCAGTCCATGTTTCTCGTTTCTTTCTCCTTTAATTTCTCTCCTCCAACGTAAGTCATATCGGACCATTAAAGAAATTGATGAAATGACGCTCAAATGAGCCACAGTCCATAGAGTTTAGAGTTACCAGGCATTCATATTTCAGGATAAGGGAAAACCCCGGAGGAAACCTTGTACAGATAATTCATCCTGAGCAGTCCATGTGCGAAATACTTTAAGTGGATAATATCGCTGAAAAAAGGAACGCTTTCAGAACTTTCCCCGTCTTTATCATGTCAGGTGTTGCATCTAAACTAAATTCTGAGACACATCAGCTCAAGGCCAAATTGTACTTCCGTAAACCGCAACTCGAACCACAACGGTCGTCGTGAGTGGAAGAACAGTAGCAAAAGCTGGGACGTGATTAGCTGAGTCCCTTCCTGTTGGAGAATGCAGTCGTCGCAACCTGTAAGCGGAGTGGTGAGCTGGGAACCAGGAACGACACTGTTACATGAATGCGGAAGAGGATGATGTGAGTGGAAGTGATGAAAGTAAAGAGTATGACAGAGGAATTCGTAACGTAGAGCATACCGGAGGATTCAGTCAAAATCCGCCCAGACGTCGCTTTGTCCAACACAATTCCTATATGCCCTCGCTTCGGATCTTGGGTTACTTTGGTGAAAGTTAAGTGGGCTAACCATTCGGCCACAGCGCAAAATAAGGTGCCTCTGATGGCTTTCACAGCAGCAAAATCATCCTTTCTGCTGACAATAAACTCCATGTAACAATTAATCAAGGTTATTTGCCAAAAAGAATTAAATTTCAAGGTAAGTAAAAATAGGTGCGGATTTAAGATGAGGTAATCTATCTCGGGCACTGGATTACAGATGCACCAAATAGCCGAAACTATTTTATACCACTTTCTACGTAACGAAAAGCTCTTATTGAATTAATCGGTTCGAAAAACTAAGTTTAATTTCCATAATTGGATTGGACTGAATTGGAATGTACGGAGGGGATTCGGCACCTTGACCGGACCGGTATTTTGTATCTATTTTCCCAAGTGGGGTACCCCCAGTAGGGAGGATGAGGTAGGGAGACAGAAGGTGGCCGACCCCATGGAGTCACCACAGTACAGAGGGGGTGTCCCTACAATTTACACGAGAGAAACTTCCCGGGGGTCCAGAACAATCGTCATCCCACCTACAATGGCCCCGAAATAATCACAAGGCCAGTTCGGAGACCGTAGGCCGTCTCCCCCCAGAGCAAGGAGGATTCCAGGCCAGCTGGCACAACTGGCATCCCGCTAGCCGCGTTCCTGAAAAGGTCCGCTAGTCCGGTTAGGAGACCGGAGGCCGTCCCGCCGGAGAAGAAAGTGTTCACTCAGAGCATATCATCCCGTAATGCACCGCCGAGACTTCCGCCGACACTTCCACCCTAAAAGGAACCACCAGATGAGAAATGATGTGAAATAACAACGGAGGTGAAATGTAAGGACAGGAAATTCGGGGGACATAATTAACGTACCCAACATTCGCCTAGCGACTCGGAATACCCTCGAAAAAATCCATAGGCCACGGGAAATGAACCTGTGCCTCCCGAATACGGGCCACAGACGAAACCGGTTGAGCCATCCCGTTCTGTAAGAACTACATTTAATTTCCATAATATATGAATTTATGTATCATTTTGGATGGGGAGTAATATTTTGACATTCTATGACCTTGAAGTACGAACACCCTTGTATTGCTGTTCTGATAGTGAACATGTGCAGAAACAGTACTTTTAAGTAGCTAGATAATTTAAAGTGCTCCAATTTAGCTACCATTATGATTGAATAATTGTGACACTATCTCACGTTTTTGTTTACCTACAAACGTCCGCTTAGATCCGCAGTTCCTCCATTTTTTATAACTAACGCGTAAAATAGCAATTAATGTGCTGAAAATTATTGGAAATTGTCAACTAAATTATTATTGAGAGAATGGAGATTTGTTATTTTCATTACAGCGAAATAACAAATTAAGCAAGTCTTGTTTTGGTATAAAGGGAGATGGTGGCATCAGAGGATGTCAACGTCACTTTTGTCTGGGAGAGGAAGATCCTAGATCATGCCTAGCAAAAATTAAACTCTGTTATTTTTGCTAATTGAGTCATTTAAGGACTTTGTTATTGTTTGGAAGTCGTCTCTTTGGTGCCAATCAAATATGGATATCCGATGGGCAATTGGAACAGTTTACCGATTAACACATTGGCAATATAGTACTCCTCTGCTTCAGTCTTCTCAACAACCCCAGTGCATTCAAAAGTACTGTCTAATCTTTCGTGATACCATTAATAAGCTGAAACTATTCAAAGTACCTTATTATTTGTACTTAACGTCTAAACCCTTTATTGCATATTCTTTATAACGTCAAAGTGAACCTAAGTCGTATAATTCCAGAAGGTATTCCTTTCTGAGGGTTGTATGTTTTGGGATATCTCTATTGGTTTACAGCGCTAAAATTGTTTGACAACAGGGTTATTCAAAGACCGCCAAGGCAACTTGGCAGCAACCACATGTGTCGTTATGAAATCTACTCTTTTCCCAACACCACCGAGAGCTGAACATTTTTTAGATAATATCCTGCCTCATCATTTCATTTCCATTATGTTGTTCGAGTTAAAATTTCTTTTCATATAGAATTTTAACATAAAAAGAATTTCAATAATTCTGCACCATAGCAAATAAAACAAATATATTATAAGTTGCTAAGGATCCGACTAATAAAACAAATTCTGAAAAAGTCACCAAGAATGAAATAAAAATTTGAATAAAACTAAATGTAAAGTTCATAAATAACCAAAAACGTTCTACTTATTTTTCACATATGGTACAGAAAACTATCCTTCCTTTAGCAGAACAACGTTTGTCTTCAGATATCTCTTTCATGATTAATCTTGTTAGCTATTGCTGATGGCGAATAAAAAGCAGCTTAATCATGCACTGGCTCTCACATGGTTTTGCTCTAAAACAGTTCGACCGATAACCTCTTGTTGAAACTGAAGTGCTATCCCCTCGATGATTTCATTGTTGCAGGTGTTTAAGGATTTGGTTCCTCTTTAATCAGAATTAGCCATTGTCGCAACAATTTAATGTCGTCAACTGTAACGGACGTTATAACTTTCACGAAATATTTATATTTGTTGAAAGAAATAAGTATGTTATTACTATCATTATGATTATTACTACTTTAATCAGATAAACGTTCAAATTAGATAGTAAATTGGAAGAAATGGTGGAAAGATATATATTGTAACGGGAGCGCTGGAGCACCCTGTGAAAGCAGCTGGCAGCGGAAGGCAGGGGAGGTTCGGTTAGCCACACCTCCTCCTCGTTTGTCTTGTAGTGGTGACAGGCTGTGGTCAGGAAAAAAACATGACTGTGTCGCCTGTTTTCTCTACACCTGTTTCTCGATCTTTCTGTTACTAGAACAATCCTGTAAACACCAGAAGGCGGTATATTCCTATATAAAGAGAGTTACAGACAGACAGGAGTTAGTCAGTTGTTGGTTTGGTCAGTCAGTCAGTTGGTTAGTGTGTGAGTGAGGACAGTTCTTGGTGTAAGAAGGCAGTGTTAGTCAGTGACGTGTTAATGAACGAAAGGGTTGTGCAACGGAAGACTGTACGAACTGTGTATGTGTATCGGAGTTTATGTAATCGCGAGTACAAGTGAAGTTGTAACGGACGAACTGGTGAATTGTAATTGTTGCAGCACGTAATTCTGTGTAATTGGCAAGAGTTTAACTGTAAGTCGGTGGAAATAAAGAACATTTTTGAGTGGTGTAATTGGACTTTTTATTCCACGAACCCACAAAGTCACAATATGCACATTTGAAATAAAATTATCTTAATTTAAACCTAAAAAGCATGATGTATAAAAACGCAGTTTCATTTTTCATTATAACAAATCTATGAAAATTTGCAGTTACGTTAAGTTCCAAGGTATAGTAATTACTGTGACCATAATGCAAAATTCCGAGTGTGTCTTTATAGCCCAATAGACCAGAGCTGACAAACTTCTGGGGAGCGCTCACTACCTAAAGCTCTGTACTTCACTCCTTATTCATTCATCCGCCCGTCCATCAATCCCTGTATCCGCCCATCTTTCTGTCCATCTATTCGTCCTTCAGTTTTTCTCTCCAACCCTTCGTCCATTTGTCCGTTCATTTATTATACCCTCCTTCCTTGCTTCCATCCATCTGTCCGTTCACCCATTCGTTCTTCCGTCCCTTTTTACTACCTCCGTCCATTCTCTATATATAAAATATGTATTATGGGAATGTTATACTGAAATAATTCTTAGAAATTACAATATGACACATTTATATTTTGATTATAAACTTACCTGACCTATCAGATGAGTTGAAACATCAACTAAATGCACAATTAATTTTTCGAAATTAGTCCTGCGCCGTGGCGTGGTGGGCTAAAGCGTCATGCTTTGGTTTCCTGCGCCCGGAATGCGCCCAGCTCCATCCCACCGGGGGATGTGCGAATTTTAAGTCCCGGGTATAGGACTTGTGCCCAATCAGCATCGTGTGGAAATAGAAGATATACGTTAAGTAGCGAACCCTGATCTAGAGAGCAAACATTCGGCCTGGGAGTGCCGAGATGCTGACCATATCTCCTCCCGGTATCGGTGAATGATGGTCCACCTGTGCCTTGCGTATGTAGGCGTGAAGCCGGCAGTCGAGTTGGCAGGCTCAGATCCGCTTTGGGCTATGAGCTATGACTTTGGGCTAACGTAACCCGCATTGGTTACGATATTACATTTCAGTAACGGAAATTGATATTCTGAACTTTCGAAACCTTAGTTATAGGGATCGATTTGGCCAGTTTTCTTTCCCGAGCGTTATGCGTTGCGTATTAGTTAAATTTATTATAAGAAGTTTAATATAGACGTTTTGTATTTTGTTTAAAAAAGAAATTCACATATATGGAATCACTTTAAGTGCTAAAAAACGCTGGATTTCTTTATTTACCATGTGATAACATTATCAAACAAAATGGTTGAAAACTGCATTGTCTAGAACATTAACTGAAACAAAGAAAACTCTTTAAAATAGTATGGTAGAATTGCGTAGTAGTATTTCACCTAATTCCATGTCAGTTTATCAAAACACCAACCATTTACAGCGCATTTAAATGTGAAGAAGATGGAACATGGAAATTGAAGTTGAGGTTTTATTTATGAACGCTTCTTAAGTGTTATTTTTCTCGGTGTCCCATTCCGTATCTTCTTCTTTTTAAATTTTTTGCGAAAAACCATTCAATTTTGTTCAGAGGGCCTCTTAACAGGCTTGAGGTTCTTTCACCCTTCCTAAATCTACGACACGCGACCACTGGCTTTACTTCCGCTACGAAAAATGCCAAAATGTAGCATGGAAATTGAATAATTCTAAATATAGATAGCTTAAACTCCTTTTAGGGGAGAAGGTTAGTATTCGCTGCAAGATTTTGTTAACAGTTCAACTGACCAATACCTCAACTTGTACTAATATAAAAATACAAGCACTTCAAATGCACGTTAAGCTCTAGGCAATGTAAACGATGAAAGGACAAACAAATATAATTTAAATATCTACATAACATAATATGCAATTAGGCAATTCTAAAATTAATGTAATAATAATAATAATAATAATAATAATAATAATAATAATAATAATAATAATAATAATAATAATAATAATAATAATAATAATAATAATAATAATAATAATAATAATAATAATAATAATAATAATAATAATAATAATAATAATAATAATAATAATAATAATAATAATAATAATAATAATAATAATAATAATAATAATAATAATAATAATAATAATAATAATAATAATAATAATAATAATAATAATAATAATAATAATAATAATAATAATAATAATAATAATAATAATAATAATAATAATAATAATAATAATAATAATAATAATAATAATAATAATAATAATAATAATAATAATAATAATAATAATAATAATAATAATAATAATAATAATAATAATAATAATAATAATAATAATAATAATAATAATAATAATAATAATAATAATAATAATAATAATAATAATAATAATAATAATAATAATAATAATAATAATAATAATAATAATAATAATAATAATAATAATAATAATAATAATAATAATAATAATAATAATAATAATAATAATAATAATAATAATAATAATAATAATAATAATAATAATAATAATAATAATAATAATAATAATAATAATAATAATAATAATAATAATAATAATAATAATAATAATAATAATAATAATAATAATAATAATAATAATAATAATAATAATAATAATAATAATAATAATAATAATAATAATAATAATAATAATAATAATAATAATAATAATAATTATAATAATTATAATTATGATAATAATAATGATAATAATAATAATGATAATAATAGTGATAATGGTAATAATAATGATAATGAAAATAATAATGATAATCATAATGATAATGATAATGAATATGGTAATGATAATGAATATGATAATAATGATGATGATAATGATAATGATGATGATAATGATGATAATGATAATGATGATGATAATGATAATGATGATGATAATGATAATGATGATAATGATGATGATAATGATAATAATAATGATAATAATGATAATAAAATAATAATAATAATAATAATAATAATAATAATAATAATAATAATAATAATAATAATAATAATAATAATAATAATAATAATAATAATAATAATAATAATAATAATAATAATAATAATAATAATAATAATAATAATAATAATAATAATAATAATAATAATAATAATAATAATAATAATAATAATAATAATAATAATAATAATAATAATAATAATAATAATAATAATAATAATAATAATAATAATAATAATAATAATAATAATAATAATAATAATAATAATAATAATAATAATAATAATAATAATAATAATAATAATAATAATAATAATAATAATAATAATAATAATAATAATAATAATAATAATAATAATAATAATAATAATAATAATAATAATAATAATAATAATAATAATAATAATAATAATAATAATAATAATAATAATAATAATAATAATAATATACAGAGGTATACATTCACAGAAATACCTCCAATATTGGGAATATTACTGTTAAGTAATGGTTTTCATAGAGTCCGCATTTCCTCTTCTAGAGTGTCGCTCTATTGAGTATTGTTGGTTATAGGTTATTCAAGTGAAGGTACTACTCCTACTCCCCCCCCCCCACTCCCCAGGAGAGATGGGACCGCAGGCTACAGAGAAGTATGGAAGCCCCTAAAGCAGGTGTGTGATGGAAGGCACTATGGGTATGAATTTACACTCCCTCTTGTCCCCACTACTTTCTAGACACAGCTAGACTGAACCAACTAAGCCAGTCATAGTCGCTTGGCTTCTTGCCATTGCTGTGGTGGATTCCCTGTGCAACATGATCAAGTAGCCAATGTTTGATCGGGATAGGGAGAACAAGCATTTTCTTCGTTCTCCATGCTCGTAAACGGCAGTGTTTAATACGTCCTACTAATATTGAATACATTACGAGCTTCTCCCTAGTGAATCGTTCAATGCACCTCGTGCTGAAGCCTATAGCGAAGACAAATTTTCAGGGCATTACACAGCAAGAAACATTATTTGAAATCAACCGCTGAATGTGAATAAAATTGTGCTTCTGTGTTGAAACTATAAATCTAATTGCAGCTCATGCACTGTTTTAAGCGCTTTTGATAATATGAAAGTATTATTATGAAAGTATTATTAGTATGATAATATACTTGAAATATTTGAATTTACCACACTACTACCACGTACGATGGTAAGGAGTTATTAAAGGATTTCTTGACAGTACCGGCGATTGTTCTAAAATATCCAAATACTCCCTGGAAAAATATATGGAAACTCTTCGGCTATCGTTTTGTACCATTGGACTGGAAAGTAACCTTATATCAGTTTGTAAACGAAATCATTCCCACGGAAGCTAAGAAACATAAACACAATATAGTGCCGGAGCCGTGGTGTAAACATTGTGGAGACGTAGATACGCAACTTCATAGAATAACCAGCTGCGTAATGGTACGCGAAATCTGGAAATGGACCAAGAAGCAGACGGGACACATGATTGGGGTAACGTCGGAAAATTCTGTAACCTCAGTTTTGTTAGCTTGGAACTTCCAGAAGGGAGCTACAGAGCACCCACAGATATGGTTGACTTTTGGTTTCTACCATTACTGCCTGAGTTTCGAGCAACTGACTTTAATAGAGTTTAAATCATAGCTAAAGGCTGAAAGATATAGGATGAAACGATACCCTAACATATGGAATCTCCTGAATAAGCACCTGGACTTTAATTTATGAGACTTACAAAAAAAAAAAAAAAATCAGAGCCCATCCTTCTTCCCCATCACACTTAGTACATAAATAGACTTTTTTTCCTTTCTCCTTTTCCTTAAAAAAATAAAAAAAATGTAAAAAAATAAAAAATAAAAAAATAAAAAAAAATAAAAAAAATTGCAGCAAATGGAAGAAACAAAAAGATAAAAAAAAGGCGATCTACACTATGGGAATATGCAAATGTTAAAAAAAAAATGGCTAAGCAAAGTGTTGCAAAGAATGTTGGAGCTGCGGAATGAAACACACATTTTCGTAACAACTAAGGGTTTGCAGTTTTGAAACTTAAAGATGAAAATTTATATTTGTGATGTCTTTTCTGAGCGATCTGACTTTTCACCTCAACGAACTTAACCTTAGTGTACAGGGTAAGCACAACATAGCTATACATTCAACAGAATGTTTGAAAGCTTTATGGAAAAATTAAAAATGTAGCGAAGCGACATAGATCAGAGTGACCTATTCCATTTTATACCTTTAAAATCGGCTGTGAAAGGTTTACTGCATAATATGAAACAAAAATAGATCATTTTACTACAGGAGTCATTAGAAGTGTTCTGAGCGTAATTTTAGACCTGAAGTAGCGTTTGGAATGAAGATCTTTAATCTTCTCTACCCTTAAGTTCATCTATTTGCAGCTGGACAGTGAAACACTATTATTTAAAAAGAAACCAGCAAGGATAGCCATTGTGTGCATTAAAGAAGTATCATTATGACTACGCCATTTTCCATCAATGTATAAGTACATTGTAAACAATTTCAATGCACTTCTCAGACAAACTATGTGCTTATTGTTGAGAATACAGAATAGAAACCATTTAAATATCTTTAACATCACAGGGGAAATAATTAACACTGCATACAACTATTGGATAACTAAACAAAACACAGGTAATAAACATGTTAGATCTACAGAACTGTTTTTGTTAGCTTAAGGTTTGGCCAAAGTGGTGAGATGGCGGTTTCTCGCACAATACAAATATGAGCTGTTTAGCATTGTCCTTAAGTCCTTCACTCATGTTCTTTAATATCATTAGCCCTGTTTGTGCTATTCTAGCCAAACCTTATGTTTAAAGGTATGCATTTCATTACGACCCATAAGACCATACATTAAAAAGCAGAAATGGCCGCCACTGTGGCACACGTCACCTGTTTGTTTACCTGCCAGATAGAAGGAAAAAGGAATAGGTGACTGTAGGGGTAAAGCTTTTCGTACTTCGGGTGCTTATTTTGCCGGCCTTCCCTGACCGATCCGTTCTCAAAGATCCGTCCCGCTGCTACATAGATATCTGGAGAGGGCGATGAGCAACCCGATGACCATATAGGTCACTAGTATCAAAGATAACTACTCTTACTTTTGAGCAAATATCCGCGTCATTTGTATTATGCTCCTGTATTCATGTACGCTGCAAAGTCCAGTATCACACCTGAAAGATAACAAGGAAACAAAAATGATAAAAAGGAAATCAATGCAGGAGAAACCACCCCAGTATTCGCCTCTCGACCGGGGAAGGACCATGAACATTCGAAGTCAGAGTGGGCGGTCGATAGAAATCGAACTAGGGTGCTCTGGAATTACAGACCAACGCTTTATTGCGGAGCCATTTCGCTGGATAGGTAATGATTAAGTTAATTTCTCCGAAGCCAGCACATGTACCGTACTTTACACGTCAATATAACGTTTTTACCGATTTACCAAATAAATTAATCCGAAATTTGACTGGATCAATCACGGAACAATCTAGGTAGACTTTTTACTGATCAAAAGAGCCGTTAGGGCACTAGAACAGGGCCGGGAAGGACGGCAGTATAAGTGTGAATTTATCCTGTCTTTTGACCTCACCACTATGTACAAACAGATAAACACGTCAACTAAGCCGGTGGATTCTGTTTACAGTCGCGTGGCAGTCTTCTAAATGCAGTGGTGGTTTGTTTCACTATGGTAAAGCACAGTTTTATTATGTATTACTAACATTGGACGTTACGAGCTTACTTTAAGTAGGCATTTCATGGCGGCTAGCTGGAGCATTTATATCGTCAAAGCAGCACACCATTGCGTGGTTCAGGAAAACGTGGTTTGGATTTATGCACAAAATTCCCAAGTTGCACCAATTTGCAACCAATTTGTTGCCATATTAAGTACTACTTATCAATTTGCACAACTGTACAGCATATTGCTACTCAACAACAGCCTGCTACGCAGTAGGTCTTCGGTGTGTTCTGCGTTTAAGCGCATCTAATTTGCTGCCGGACATTGAAACTAATTTAAACTGAAACCACCAACGATACTAATTATTTAAATTAAAGGAGTATCATTACGACTACATCATATTTTACAATGTACAATGTTGACAATTTCAGTGCTCCGTTTAGATAGGTTGTGACGATTATTTTTAAGAATACCGCATAGAAAGTGTTCTTTAGCAGCATGAGAGATATTTGTCACTGCATAACAACTATTCTATAACAAAACAAATATATTAAAACAGGTAAAACATATTAATATTCTATAGAACTGTTTTTGCCAACTTAGATTTTTTTCTTTTTTTTTTTGTAATTTATGTCCTCCAACGTTAAGTCATATCGGACGATGAATGGAATAGGTGAAATGATGCACAAATGAGCCCAGGGTCCATAGAGCTTAGAGTTACACGACATTCGTCTTTCAGGATAAGGGAAAACCCCGGAAAAACCTTATCCAGTTAACTCACCCTGGCCGAGATTCGAACTCGAGACCACTTGAACGTGAGGCAGACATGCTACCACCACACTACCGAGGCGGGCAACTTAAGGTTTGGTTAGGGTCAGTTAAGTCAACGATTTCTCTCACAGTGCCAATATGAGCCTCTTAATATTGTCGCTACACCTTTCACTTATACTTTCTAGTGTCATTTACCGTCTTCGTGCTTTCTTAGGCAAGCCTTGGGTTTAAAAGTATGCATTTGATTTCCTCCTAAGCGCGAATGACCGCCACAGTGGCACACGTCACCTGTTTGTTTACGTGTCAGATAGAAGGAAAAAGGAAGAGGTGGTTGAAGGGGTAAAATATTTCATACCTTGCCGGCCCTGCACTACAGTCCCTCCAGAGTTAAAGGAGGTCGCACATAAACATTGCGGGTTGTATCACTCCGTAACAAACACGTGGTTGAAGTTCTCTGCTGTCAGCTGTTTACATGATTCTTATCGGAACCGTAATATGTTTTACTGCAGCAGTGCAGAGTTAGAGAAACACATGCTCAAATTTACTACATAAACTAAATTAATTAATTAAATAAACTGTTAAACAAAAGTTATTAAATATAGTTTTGTGAGCAAAAACTTAAGTTAAACTGAGTTAACAACGCATCAAGAAACCAGTTTTCACTGCCAATATGCAAAATGATGAGACGTTTTACCTTTGCTATTTGGACTTTTTAAATCTTTGAGAAGTCCATAAAAATAATGCACCTTTCCTTGACTCTACAGTTGTGTCTGTCCGAGCCCTTTGAAGTGACATGTCCCTCTTTTACCCAAGTTTCGTCTAAGTAGTATATGTTGCGCCCTTCTACATGAAATTGGCTCACAGGTCTCAGGTAACGTCTTCTCCATACCATGTCTTCCTGGTCAATTATCACGTTAATTTTTTCTTTTTAAACTAAAACCTGATGTGTTTCACCAAAATGGTGAACGTGGTGTTCTTAAAATTTGGAAGATCTGAGTCATTATTTACTTAAACAAGTTGGAGGCTTGTTGTTTAAAAATAAACTAATCACTTAAAAGCGAATAGTACTCTTAAAAAATCATCCACTTATTCTAAAACACTACATGGCATTCCCTTCTCATTTTAGGTGTTTTTACAGTTCCTCTTTGTTTTATTTCGGTTCACACATTTATAATAGTGTTCACAGATACACCAGTTGCTTCAGACGCCAGTTACGCCTTTCACAGCCACAGTGTGGTAAGGTTGAAAGAAAAAGTTAAACGCATTAAACAATAGTATTTTCAACACTTTTTAGAGGCTTTCCACTTTAATGTTTCTGTACATTACTGTGCGAACTGAGCCATGTATTGCACACGCAATACTAACAGGACGAATGGCAAAGCAGCGCTCCATTGTAGTATACACAACCCGATCGGGGAATTACCGAATACTACTTGACAATAAATCAAAATAATATTCTTAAGCTTATTTTTAAATGTTTTGGAGCTTGCATTGTGGTAAGTGATGGTATATGCAATGTCGTAACGAACTATTTCCATTCGCAGTTCACTACTTCACTCACTCTAATAGTTGTGCTACGGCGCTATGTTGACAGCCATACACACTATAAGACCGATTAGAATATAGAAGTTTGCGTAGCGTAAGAGCGTAATTCATAGTGATTTAAAACGGCAACTATACAAAATGTGCTAAAAGAGTGATAACAACATAATTTGACCTGTAACGTTAACGCGTTTATATAGAAATTATATAGAGATAGATAATAATAACAATAAAAATTACGAGTATTAAACTCAACTTATAGTGTAGGGAGCACGATTTACAATTTATCAGGCTATAAGTAGTCATAAGCTAAGTTTAGTGTTGAAAAAAAAAACTAGTAACAATTCAGTGCAGCTAAAATAATTACGCGTTCCCTAGAACTCAGTCACCAAGAATTCAAATTAGCCCAACATTCAATGGTTAGAATTCAATGGTTTAGAAATTGAAGTACGATGTAACAACTTTGATGGGGATTGTGATGTAGGTGGAACTTAAGCTGATCAAATATTGTGTATTTCTAAAGCAAGTGGTTTGTGTTACCGATCATTCGCGGTCCGTAACGCCTAAAGACCGCATTCAGATTATACAGATTCGATGGCCGCCGTAAGAGGATACCGCGCTTAGTATTTCTGTGACTCAAGATAACTTAAGCCTCTCATCGTAATTATGGAAACAGCTATTTAATATGTTAGAGGTTACCCGATACAGTTCCTCAATAGTTATAATTTATGTGATTAGATTAAAAAACATTTAATTGTACATCCTTAAGAAGTCAGCAACTCCTTCTGCAGCTCATTTATTAGTCTATCAAAATTATTTGCAGCTGGAGTTGTCTCTTGTCACACTAATCCACACGTCCGGACGAAAATATCCATACCAGTACTTCGCCACTGTAGCAGCTGACAGTACAAAGGTCATCAAAGACGGCACTTCGTACATACAGAAGACGGTATGAACTATTAACACCACTATTATTTCTATGAAACAATTGAACACGAAAGATGTTATTCTTAAGAGCTTACGCTTTAATATCCTCTAACGAAAAGTTGACAGCATCCTTAAAATTTTCCCACAAATTGTTTGAGATATCAGATATACTCAGTTCTGTTTTATGCAATTTATTAATCACATCTAAAAGAAATTCTACTGTTAAAATTAATGCACGAATAATCAGCCCTTCCACTTCTTATAAGAAAAGGTATTCCGCTCTTACTGCGCATGTGTGATAATAATTCATTGTACATAAAATTATTTGTAAAGAGTGTTACATTGATACTCACGAATATAGGTTATTTTTATATAAGCCCATATGCTGAAATTTCTAGGTTTCTGAGCAATTGGACATGCATGTCCACTAATTTCAGCGTGAACACATACACATATTGCCTGTAAGATAGATAATATTCTTTAATTTGGAACATGGAGATGCACTTAGTAGCTACATGTGATTGGAAATTTACGGCCACAGGAAGCCTAATTCCATTTTGTATGTTAGGACGTCACTGGAATTACGATAAGAATTATGCAACTATAAGATCAATGGAACTCTCCTATTTCATTCATCGATCGGCAAGTATGTTTTACAGATGTTTGTTATTGAGACACTTATAACAGTACACATAACAATTGAGGTAGCCGTGAACGATTCCTCTAGCTAAATATGTCAGGATCACTAACACAAATTGAGGAGTTTAAGTTTGATAGGTATCTCTCCTCTGGGTCATCTGTATTGGAGAGGTCACTCAGGAGAAGATCTTGTGGCAGTCTGCGCTTGAGGCGAGTTGGTTGGAGAGTGCGAGCGCCGAGATTGTAGGTAAAAGCTCCAGGGAACTCCTGGAGATGGTAAAAGAAAGGTCCGCTGGCCGGCGGATGTACTGATGAACGGGTAGAAGACCAAACTCATGATGATGTTGTTGGTTTCTGACGATGGAGCATTTGTAGCTGTACGGAGCACCCTGTTTTGTAATACCTGCAGTCGGCCGAGATTAGTCTTGCTGGTGTTACCCCAGACTGGAGCTGCATAGGTAAAAATGGGACGGACTAGAGATTTGTAAAGAATAAGGGAGGATTCATAACCAAGTGAGGTGCGCCTGTTGAGTAAAGGTTACAATTTTGAGAGCCGTGCAGACGCAAGTGTAACAGACTGACAGATTTGAGCGTTCCAAGTTAGTCGAGTGTCCAGTGGCACCCCAAGATACTTCACTGGCACACTGGTTGGTCACCATGAGGATCAATGGAACTCGGTGTAGCTTATCAAGGTCTGATTCTCTTTGAATGACTTTGCACCACACTTCACTTGACTCTTCCAGTTATGTGCCATTTCAAAAGAATCTACAAGAAAACACCTGTTAAAACGTTACAATTCAGTTAAACAGCCTTAATGGACGAAACCTTATAAATGAATAGCGAAAGTCTAATGGTGAACGATCGTGGAACTTCCTCTACCCACAGCTATTTAATACACTATTCAAAAAGATGTTTAATTCCTTACTTACTGCTTGTTAATGTTAGGCAAGATAACCTGTAAACGATTTCAGTCGGGTACTAGTTCGGCAATGTATATTTTGAAGCCTTAGAAAACTACCAGTTGTTTTAAACACTAACGGTATTTCTACAAAAGTCAAAATATCAGTTTTATTCTTAAAAAATAACGTATGATACAAATCACAAACCGTAGGAAAATAGGAAGTTTAAAAGTGATTTGTTGAATTATGTAATACTTGCTTTGTGTGAAGAAGATTTACAGAATGTCTTTAGATACGATACGGAATAGTCTCTGGCGTTTTACTTTGCCTATGCGAAGATTACTTAAAGCTTTACACTAGCAAAGTTTATCCATTGTTATGTACTTACGCATCACTTCATTAGTATATGGATGTAATGTAAGAAGAATGGGATACAAAAGTACCGTCAGCCCAACACAAGTAGGTAAGAGAGGAATGAATGGGAGACGAGCTTGAACTATATCGTCTCTGTTAGTGGATCTGTTTACTACGAAGTGAATATATGAGAGTACACATGAGTCAGCCATGCTGCCAGATCTAATGTTCGTTTCAGTAATTGCTGTGATAGGTATTATGCATGGATGAATTATGTGACAACACTGTGTATTTTACGTGAACCTAGCATCCATATCATATGCGAAAGGTGAGCATAATCAAATCAAAAGTGATTACGTTACATATTCCTCTGACGTGCCTCCGTGTGCTGGGCAGACAGTACGTATATTAGCATCGTTACCTAACGATTTAGGCTTAACTGATTTAGAATAACAATTATTATTCATACCAGAGAAATAAGGCCCTAGCATCACTGCAGTAGAGTATACTTCCAATCCTATTGAACCAGAAATATAATATATTGTAATGTGTTGATATCACAAGTTGTGGTGTTCTGTAAATAAATAACAATACTCTTCATATAAGCTCATGAAAATCTTCCCTTTTCCGGTTATTATTTTATTTACTTTGTATAATTTCATGTAGCTCATAACTACTCAGTTCTATAGGCAAAATTAATAAAACGTGCAGAATGAGTGATGGTTTGATCACGGATTTCATGGACCTAAGAGTTACCACAAGTCTTAACCTCAGGCAGAGAACAATCCTGGTGAAAAAGAGTTATGCAACAAATCGTTCCAAAATGGATTTTAGATAGGACTTCTATTTATTTAGAAAGAAGTCGTAACTGGCTTATACCAATCCTGAATTCACAGAAAGCTCATAGAAACCATGTCTGAATCCAGCAATATGTAAACAGAAACAATTAAGAGAATCAAAAGCTGTTATTATTTTTGGCATATTCACATAAAATCCATCCCATTTGTTGTCCTAGTATTAGCATTCTTAAGCCCGGTAAACTGAAGGTGTCGAAACAACGAAATGTATTTACAAAGGCCATCGTTACTTCATAAAAGCCTTCATTTAAATTCGAATGATTTTTTTCTCTGCATATACATACTTTGAAAGAAAAAATTATGCGAAAAACTAAGTTCTTCGTGAGATAAGAAGTAATGTCATTATCATCTGATTTAGTGGTAGAAATATTAAACAGCTCTGAGATTTTCTTGGCTCAAAATGAGCACATCACTCTGGTTAGTTACAAAAGTCCCACCATACAGATAGGTTTGCAATATTTTGGACAAGAGCTAAAATATATGAATACCAGGAAACAGAAATAACATCTCTGCTGTCAGATGCACGAATAAGTATATTTAGTAGTAACTTATCATAAAACGTTATAACAAGGATCGCGGAATTCGCTTATCAGTATAGAAGTAGCATACAATTTATGAAAAAGTAATACCGGGATATGTTGTACCAGATTAACAGCTTTGGCTAAGGTAGTACGGTCGATTTTGAAATGCAATTTATGTTATTTGTTTGTGGATAATTGAAATTGGATTATTGGTGCCAATGGAGATTAAATTTTAATTAAGGACTGCTCAGTATTGGCAATAGGTAGAATTGGCCTAGAAACAGGATGCATTTGTACTGCATACTTTCCATCCCACTGTAAGGTTAATGATGCAGATATTGCCACAGGAAAGAAAAAAATTGTGATTTATGAATACTAGCTTTTTTCCATTTCATCGGTCAAAAGGCTCTTAATAAATGTATGGCGTATCTATTTAATGGGCGTTTTAAAGTCGGTGTACAAAAGTCTTTCATTCATATCAGTTTAATTATACATTTTGTTTGTGGATACTTTCAAAACTCACTTTAAATCAATGGATCTGTGAAAAAGACTAAAAAGATATTGTGTACGACTTTCCAATACGATTAGAAAAGAAAGCTTTTAATAATTAAATAGGTAATGTAGAAGAATACAAGAAGGATATGAGCAATAGCCAGTAGGAGGGCTTAATATCTCAATTAAAATTGCATTCACAGTAAATGACAATATAAAACGGCTATAACCCACACATTTCCCATATGCATATCAGAAAACATTGGAGGTATCTAAACCAAAAGTTGTGGCTTAAGAAATGGATTTAAAATTGCCCAAATAAATTTATTCAATATGGAAATTTCATTGTCACTCATATCAATCAAAAGAACAGATAATGTAGACTCGATTGGATTGGATTGTTCGGGAGGGAGGGAGGGTGGGAGGGAGGGAGGGAGGGAGGGAGGGAGGGAGGGAGGGAGGATGAGGTGAGGGGAGACAGAGAGCGGGCGGCCCCATAGAGTTGCTATAGTATAGTGGGCGAGGTCCCTACATTTTACCAAATATAAACTCCCCGGCGATGGGCTTAGGACAATCATCATACCACCTCCGTGGCCCCGAATCAGTCACGAAACCAGTTCGGAGACCGGAGGCCACCTCCTCAGACCAGAATTCTCCAGGCAGTTTTGCACAACTGGCATCCCACCTGCCGCGCTTCTGAATCATCCCATGAGGCCGGCTCGGTGACAGAAGTCCATCCCGCCGGAGAGGAAAGCGTTTTCCTCAGAACATATCATCCCGCTATGCATCGCCGAGACTCCCGCCAACACTTCTACCCTGAAAGAGACCGCCAGATGAGAGATGAGATAAAATGATAATGGAGATGAAATGGACGTACAGGAAATTCAAGGGATGTAATTAACCTACCCAGCATTCACCTTACGACCCGGGAGGATCCCCCCCCCCCCCAAAAAAAACCATGGATCCCCACGAAACCGCCTGAGGCATCCCGCTCAGTTACACTCAAGATCAGAACGAACCGTTACTACTCGAAATGCCCTATGATTAAAGTGCCGTTTATAGTCAGGCATGTTAATTATGTGAACAGATAAAACGGTAAAGTACGAAGTGCTTTCCGGTAAAATACATTTTTCTCTGTTATAATTCAGATGTGAGGTTCGCATTTGGGAGGCTCTAGGTTCGATTTCCTTTCTTCTGGGGGTGTATGTATAAAAGATCCAGTTGGTGATCGAGATACTAGATGTCCCCTCTTTACCTAAGTACCAAACTTGATATATAACTTCACTAAAAGTTAGTAAAAATTCCGGCAGGAGTAACTGTTGAGCTATATGACTAATTCACAGAATCTCGATGCAGAGGTAGTCTGTACAAGTAGGTAAACATGATGACATTGAGTTTTACCACTTTCAGTTTAACGGAAAGTAACACGAACTTTCTTATCTTAAATGGAACATTTATGTAAACTTATATATCATAGTATGCTCAATATCTTTTGCACAAGTACCCATAATATGCATCTTTGTGCAATTTGTTGCCGTTGAAATAAAAGTTGAAAAATGAACCAGCTTTATTAGGCTAATCGGAGTAGAGCGTTTCTCTTTTCCCTGTGCTTTGAGCGTCTTTCGTTTATATCCATATAAGCAGGTTTACTTGATTATCCTTCCTTTATATCCATGAAATTTGGTTCATTTGGGTTTGTTTCTATTCACGGGAGCATGTTCATTGATACTATTGATTAATTATTTATTTTACTGACTCTCTATATATTGTATTAAATAACATTTTATCTAATGTTTAGCCGATTGGGCATTTGTGAGTTAACAGGAGTCCAGTTCTTTTAAGGCAAATTGTATTCTCATATTAAGTCACGTTCTACCTGAATGTCTTTGTTAACAAACGATTCCGTCGAGACATAAATCCCCAATGGATGGAGGAGAACCACATGAAGTATCCACAGAAACAAAATATTTGACCTGATATTAATGATGACCAAATTATTGATCCTTTCTTCTTTAGAAACTGATACTACATGATTTGAAATTCAAGTTGTACAAGCCTCGCAAACGTGTTTCCACAACCAATCATTCATTTATTACCCAAAAGTGACATTTTCAATAAGATGGAGTTCCAGCTCACTTCGTCCAGAATTGTCCTCTACTTAAGCCAAGGCTACACTGAAAATTCCAACTTTATATTATAATAAACCTACGATTATGAAAATGTAACCCTATAATTAGAGTATAATTTTAAATATGCACGCAACTTTTCATGTTGCTACACAAAATAATTCATTAATTTTTAATTATTTTTTGTGAAAATATTGTAAAAATTAATCCCTCTATAAATTGTTCTACACCATCAAACAATTTAGCTTTTGAGTCGAATTTTTGTTTTAGGCTAGTACAGAGCAATTTTAAAAGACACACATTTTTTATTTTTGGAATATTCTTGTAGCACTTGTTCTAAAATATTTTCCATGTGTTAGCTCTCAAAATTTTGAAAATATTAACATTTTTATTCCTTAACACCATATAATTTTCAAAATATAAGCATTAACAAAAAAAGCGGGAATTTGAAGTTTCTTGTTTACATATTATGGACCTAAAGTGTAAGTTTCACCAAGTTAAATTAAAAACTGTGACGCGTGAGGTATTTTGTATACTGAAAAGTGTTAGAAAAAACGTTTCTCAGAAAATTAATTTTAAAGTAATTATTGCTCCTATAACGACTGTTAAAGGTATTCTTAAACTGTTACATGATTACCTATAATGGTACAAATGATAAAAATAGCAAGCTATCTATTACTACACACCCTAAGCTACCAAAAATGCCATAAAAAGAAAGTTCCAAAGTTTTGAACATTTTCAGCGAATTTTCGGTGTAGCCTTGCCTTACACGTCGTTTCTTCCATAATGATGAATGGAGAGGTCACCACACAGCGGTCAGGCAGGTACCCACATTTGTTGTCTTTGGGCTTCTTTTGGTGAAGCCATTTGAGGTTAGTGGTATATGAAGGCAAACCCAACGATTTAGAGGATCGGTCTACATTATCAAATAATGAAAGTAATTTGAGAAATTTTAAAGTCCAAATTTGTTATTAAGCGTTGTTATCACCTGGCATACTGTCAAGCAGCTGAGAACTGAGTTGGAACACATTTTCATTTTGTTATTCTCTTTTGTTTTTATTTGTTTTTCTGTTGTATGTATCCGATGAAAAGCTACCGTCAAGTTATCCCATTATATAAGGAAATATAGGGTGCAAATTTAAATAAACAATTTGAGTTACCACTGGTTAATATGGTTAAAAATGGTTAATATAAATTCGATATTCCTGTACATGACTATTTCCAAACATCGAATTACCTGCTAATGAGCCACGTGATTCAAAAGTTGTTTATGTGGTCTTATGTTGCTTTGCGTTTCTAAGAACGTTAAATCCTACGAAATTTATGAACCAAATACATAATTGTAAACAGAAATATGGATATAATATGGTCACTAGCATATTAGTTATTATTGCTACTTTAATAAAACAAACGAACAAAATAAATAAGAACGAAGCACATAAAAGTTATTGCTGTTGATAATCGTTAATGATAATTGAATTCTAAAGAATCTTCACCACCATATTTGTCCTACAAGGCTCGAGTAATATGTTAGCAGAATTTCAATCAGAGGATCCTTGCTGCCTGTACAAGTTGCATTCTGTAGAACTAGGACCATACAGAGACGCGGTATGCTTGTAAATTTTTAAGCAGTTATCTCTGCCATTTGTTGCACACGATATACTGAAGACGATTTCATATATTATTCAACCCATTCTTAAAAATTCTCAGCTTTGTTTCTTTGTTAAGATAGTACTTACATGAATCTTTAATGTTGTATTTCTATGATTAAGATTTAAACATTAAATTGCTAGGGCCTCAAAACGTGTACATTTAAAAATAATGTTCTGGGGAAAAACGTGTACATTTAAAAATAATTTTCTGGAGAAAAATAAACGAAAGATAAGCTCCACGATAATGTGACTGCGAGGGTTACGTAGCATCAAAAGTCTGGTTTGCAGAAATATAGAACAAACACTCCTTATTGCAGTAAACAGACGTGAAATTGACATTCAGCTGTCTTCAAAGTCGACTCGGTGCTCCACCGCAAGTAAACAAATGAAAGAAATCCCTGCGGTACACTTCAAAGGTCCACTGACCCAATAACCATCAAAACAACTGCCGCTCTAACACAAATGGAACGCGTCTATGTGGTTACCGATTAGGCCTGGCGACTCCGAGGTCGATGTGGAGGAGCACTCGGTCTGTATGGCCCTAGTCCTGTTGCCTTAGCTGCTGACGAGCTGGAATAGTCTCAGCAGTTGTCGAAATTTCTCTATCTGTTCTGCGGTCAGGTGGTCGGCCACCCTCTCCAGTAAACCTTCCAGCCGGAGCCCCAAGTGTTGCGTCGGCACCGGCTCCTGGGTCTTGTCGATTGGGGATACGCTAACCACGCGCTCGCACTTCCCCAAATCCGTCCCAGCCTAGATATCGTGAACGGTGGCTGATGGGTCAGCCTCTCCGCACCTTCTTTCGGCACGGCAACAATGCCCTGGCTACACAGAGCCGGTGTACAGGTATCTTCCGTTCGAGCATTAGGTTCTTCGTACGCTGTCCTTTCAGTCGAGCCGTCATCACCACGTCTTCTCTCAGGATAACTGTAGATTCCAAGGCGTTTTTTCGGGGTGCCGGAACGTCACCTCTTCTCCAATGAGCCGCAGAACCCCCTTGACGACGTCGACCGTCACCTCGTGGTTCCTGAGGGCATCCAGTCCCAGGATCACCTCCTCAGCTACCTTCGCGACGAACAGCCACAGACTCAAGGCACACCACTCCAAGGCCAACTGCAGCAGAGCCTCCCAATCCACGGTCAAGGTATCGCCCGATGCCGTCATTAACTGGTATAGTCTATTCGGTTTTCTCGACGGCAAACCCCTGGCTACATCAGGTCTGATCACGGTCAAGTCTGCCCCGGTGTCCACAAGCACGCGGCATGGCCTCCATTTCACCCAACTGTCCGCGATAAGGCTGTCGTCCATACGTCGGCTGATGGTGCGCAGTGTCATTCGAGGGGACGGTGGCAACGGCGCTGACGTACCCCTTGCCACGCTGGCCCTTACTCGTTTTGCGGCTGCTCTTCTTTATGTCGACAATGTCTCTACAGGTGTCCCGGCTGGCCACACCTCCAACACACGCCACTTGGTCTTCGTCGGTGTTCCTGGGCTGGACTTTGGTCTCCATCGTAGCGGATAAATATTGCCTTCGAGGTCGGGGTAGCCGTCACCTTGGCCGCTTGCATCCTTAATACGGCCGTTAGCGCCTCGAGGATGGCTTTATAGTCGCCGAGAATAAGGTGCTGATGCATCTTGGCGTCTCGTAACCCGTCGACTAAGGAGTAGGTGGCTTCTTGGGATACGAATACGGATGGGAGGTCGACCAAGGCTTTGCTGGCCAGCTGTTCGCCTGCCAGGGCGAAATCCTACAGCCACTTCCCTGGCTGCCGCATTCTAGATTTCAGTGGGCTGGGGTAGCCTGCGGCCAAGCGGTGGTTTCCGAACTGCATCTTCTGGGCCTCCCAGATGCCCTTAGGCACCTCTGCAGCACCTCTGCAGCCCGTCCCTGGAGGCTGGCTATTAGCTGTGCGGCCTCCTCCTCTGGTGACTACTTGTGCTTGGCCAATGTGTCGAATTGGCGGCGGAAGACTTCAAAAGTTGACGTGCGGTCGTGCTTCGATTATTTGACGCGCGCAGATGTTGTGTTGCGTCCTGGCGCTTCGGCCTTCAGATCTTCCAGTCTTCTGCCGACGATATCGTCCACTAGGCGTTCAGGGACTCGGTATTGCTGTCGGCCTTTCCCTCTAAGTCATTAACGCGGTTCGCCAGTATTTCGACGCGCTCGTGCACTTTACCCATCCGCTTGCGCAGCTCTGTGATGTCATCCCTCACGCCGGCCAACTGCTCTCCAAATTTGGTGGTGAGGGCCTCGTTCGTAGCCTTTATTTCGGTTAATTCGGCCTTCATATTCATAATTGGGTTGTTATTTGCCGTTTCCGTCTTCGTTGCGACGGTATCATTCGATGTCTTCATATTTTCTGTCTTGACGGTGAGGTTGTTTGCCGCCTTCGTTTCCGTGGTCAGTGTTCGTTCGCCACTTTCATTTCCGTGGCCAGGCTGTCGTTCGCAGCTTTCATTTCTTTCAGCTATTCTAAGATCTTCGCCAATGCAGCTTCCATCATCTGATCCCACTCCTGACACCAAGTGTGACAGCGAGGGTGGCGTAGAATCAAGAGTCTGGTTTGCAGAAGTTTAGAACACACTTTATTGCAGTAAAAATCGTGAAATTGACAATCAGCTGTCTTCAAGGTCGACTCCGTGCTCCGCCGCACGTAAACAAATGAAATCACTATGGTACAGTTAAAACGTCCACAGTCGCAATAGCCATCACACAACTGCGGCTCTAACACTGTGCAGGGAATTTATACATCTCAGTCGTTTTCTCTAGACAGTCGTAAACCTTCCAAGAGATTTCTCGGCAACAACAATAGACCGAGTGCTCTGGAACCTCTCTCTGTCTCTTTCTCTCCTGCCATGCGTCCGGCTCCGGCTTATCGCGGCAGCACAACAATGCCATCGGTAACAATAATATACAATCTTACATAGTACGCTGCATTGAAAAGTGCAGAGGTTTACCAGTAAGTCCCGTTACGATTTCGGCATTCTACACTTATCTATCCAGTTTGAAAGCCAAACACCCCATAACATTTAAGCCTAATAGCTAACTATGAATTAGTATCCGCACACATTTTACAGACCTTTTAACTAACAAAATCCTTCAATAAACCGCACATTTACAAAATTGTTTTATGGACTCCTATGAATATCACGGGGAATGGAGCATTTTTAAAGTACTGGACACTATAATCTATTATTACTATTTATTCAAACTTTCTATGAAGATACGACTAAACTAATTATAAATACGAGTAAATTGGAAAATGTATTGTTATGCTGGCATGTTACAAATGGGAGCTCAACGGATAAGAGCAACCGGACCGAGACCGGACGACCCGCTGTTCAAATCCCGGCTTTGGTATTGAATTTTTCAATCCGACTCTACCTATTCTAAAGCTTTGTGCGTTATTCCTTAAATAAGTTTACTTACAACAAAAAATTAAATGCTATGAAACATTTAAACTTTTATCATGAGGAATCCTAATAAATATTATCAGTACTACTGATATAATTATTATAAAACTCCACAATGTTTCTGTCACTGTCCTTTGGAGTATACAACGCAAAAAAGAACAAAAAATCAGCAATTAGCAGTTAAGAGGAAGCAATTAGTGTAATTAATTGGTGATTCTCTATAAATTATTATTCTTTAAGCAGCAGAATTTATTGAATCCAATTTACTGGAATTGTAACTGATTGTAACGTGATCAACACTCGACATTCTCCGCTGCTAGCATTTGGTTGAGTATATGTCGTGTTTGCAATTCTATCACGTTAAAGATGTGGATATCAATCCATCTGAGCGTGATTTTGTTGAAACATTGCCACTTCATTATCATTATTAGGAACAATGACTTTTGCCACAGGAAGATAAAACAAGCAGGAATTGTTTCAAATAATGATTGTCGCATTTGCATGGCATAAGTATAACCTGAATTGTTACATTTGTACGAAATTCCGCATATCTATGATGGTGCAATTGAGTGTCCGGTTAATACACTTAATATGCAGTTTAGCTAGCATTTTTCACGTTCTTTCTTAAGCCTCCATTGGTGTTTCACTAAGAGGATAATAAAACACTCTGAGACTGAAAATTTTGGATTGAAAATGCGTTAAATCTTTATTATTATACAAAGTATTAATCTCATCCACAACTTTATACTAGTAGTCCGTTGTGAAATTTACTGCTCAAAGACTTGTGACAACAAGCAATAAGCGTGACCTAATTTGTACCTTGGTTTAGATTCCGATTAATAACAGAACAGCACAAAAATGTATCTTATCTTTCTGTTTATTTCCCTACATTAATTATACTCACAGGCAATAAGGCGTGAAACCATTTAATCGTTTAAAATTCAGCTATATGTTACTTTTACCTGCACAGAAGAAATAGAAAAGCTAAACATTTGTCATGTTTATTTTTCAAGATTGTGCAAAGTGTGATATTTTATAAAAGTACCTGGTGAATTTTTAAACCGCATCCATAAAGCTAACTCTGCCCAATATCTCTGCTTAAAAAATGCCTGATACAAATGAAAATAATGGCCTTTTAGTTCCTTACTTTTGAAAGTAGAAGGTTCTAAAGATTTGCAATTATAAAATATGCTTTCAGAATCAAAACAAGCTACCTAAACCCGCATTAGCTACTCGGGAAACTGCTGCGATACTCCGTAACTGTGAATGTTAATTCGTGTATCAACAGAACAATCTGAAGTTTATGGTAAATAAAACTTTACAAAGCAAGAAGTATGCTGAATTTCGTCATAGTGAGCAATTGTGTTGAGGCAATTCGCTATATTTCAATAGAATGAAACCGTGTTCATCAATGTGATTTCCAACACACATGCGATATTTTGAAATGTTATGTTATTCAGGAACGTGAAAAAGCCTATAAAACAATTTTGCTATTGAAAGAACAGTATATTTAATTATAAGAGCCTAGTATCTTTTAACGAGCATACCAGCCATACTTTTTCCAGAAATAGGTGCTTTGAAATGTGTCGGGTAACAACTGTTACCTTAGGGCGAGTTACCTGGATAAGGTAACTCTGGATAGGGTTTTCCCTTATTTTCCCTTATTCTAAAGAACGAATGTCGGGTAACTCTAAGCTCCATGGATCCTGGACTCATTTGAGCATCATTTCACCCATTCCATTCATCGTCCGATATGACTTAACTTTGGAGGACGTAAATTAAAAAAATACAGTTCCCTGTGTTAATTTAAATTCTTAATGATTGAATTCGTAATGAACTGTGTCTATTTTTCACTAATCAAGGGAACATAAAGGACTGAAGTTTAAAGAAGCAACTGCCTTGTTCAGTTCAGCTACAAATCTACAAATTGCACGTCTGTTTATGCATGGTGGACAAAACATTCTGCCTGCTGAACTCAAATCGTCTGCTGTGAAAATAGCAAACTGAAGTGCTTTATTTTAATATATATTGCTGACTCTGAAAATAATGAGAGTTTTGAATATCCTTAATACAGAATGATAATATCCCAAAACATCGTATTTACTGGAGCTGTTTCCCTGTAATGTACAGCACAACTTTAAAATGTAAATTTCGGTTGTATATCGAATTTAATATTTAAGTTCGGCATTTTCCAAGGATTCTATAAGGGAATTTTCAGAACTCCACATCCAAAACATGCTTTAAATATAAAAATATTCGAAAATTCTGAAACTTCCAAAATGGCTGTAATTGATTAAAATACTTCAGCTTTAAGATATTTTCATTTGTAAACAAAATATTGCTACACAACAATGTAAATGTGATTGAAGCACAACATTTTACGTATTTTATGTGTAGATGATCACTTTTAAAGTATTAATTGTTATTAGTTTGAGTTTTCAAATACTTACACTTTTTATGTTTTGGTTTTACATCCTGGCCATGCATTTAGAACGAAATTCAGAAGCCATCACAGAGCGAGGAGTTCTTAAAGCTCTCACTACCCCTTAAGTCTATATTTTTGCTATTTCCGTTGTACCTACAAAGAAATAAGTAAAACAGCAGTTTATGCAATGGTGTATCTAGGTTAACATGAAGTAATGTGTTCGTCCAATAAGAATGTGGCTATAAGTAATGTTGACTGGTATCATCAAAGCGTTATCTGTGAAAGTCTTCGGCTAGACTTTCAATATATTAACAAGGTTGTACTCTTTTAGTAAATATTCTTTTGTGCTACCAAGGCCGGGATAGTAACGCTACACGATATATTTACTGTTGGCAGTTTATCTATTTCTGACGTAAAACTAAGGCCTATGTGGTAATGTCTCCCTTTTCCTCTCCAGAGACTAGAATTCACAGAGTAGAATAACGTTTTTCGTTAGAGACCAACAGTAGATCCAGCACAAACTTTTTGAGAGAGTATTTATGTCCTGAAGTGAGTAGAGAAAGTCACTTGAATAAACAAATAAAATAGTTTAATCTATTTTTCTTGGCAACTTCCCGACAAAATTCAGTGGAATTACTATGCATTTCATTTGCAATACTCTTGTATTAAAATAACACAATAGTTTGTTTGGATCGTTCTGAGCACGGCTTAACAGGAACCAAATATTCACACAACGCGCACATTTTATATATATAGATGAGAGAAAAATCTAACAAAAAGTATTATATAACTAGAATAGCACTCTATTAATTGCTAGCTAAGACGAGGTTTTCAGTCTATTATGACGTTGACTGCTATCAAGCACTTCATTATGCACATATATTGTGTGGATGGGAAATTATTGCATACCATCTATTATGTGCTTTATACAGGTTTTGTAAACAAAAATGTATAATGGCGTTTTGTTTTTGCTTCAACAGGAAAGAAAGTTTGAAACGAGTGTTAATATTAGATTCCAAATTAGATGTTCAATTGAACATTTGAATGAAGGAAATGCTTTTTAATTGTAAGATGCGCTGCGTAACTTATTTTGGGAAGTTGATAGTAATTATGTGACACTACAATGAGGTCCTCCTCTGAAGTTATAGGAGCAAGCGTGCACCATGGTTTTCATACTAATAGTCCAGTGGTGTAAAATCTGGTGATCATGCTGGTCATAGAGTGGTGTCCCTCTACCGATCCAATGATTGGAGTATGTAACGTTGAGGTGATTCCGCACATTTCTCTCAAAATATGCTGGAGCTCCGCTATTTTGCAGCCACTTTACCCACCGAATGTGTAGTGGGACGTCCTCCAATAAAGCAGGCAAAATAACTCTAAGCAATGCGGGGTAGATCAATCCCGTTAGTCTTTTTGGGAGCAGATACGGACCAGTGATATGGTCAGCAATTATTCCAGCCCATAGGTTGGTACTAAACGTGTGTTGGTGACATACGATCTGCGCACTTCCACTCAAACATACACTTAGGACACTAGTTCTCTTTGACGTTCTACAGCATACAAACCATGCGCTTTCGGACAAGGGTCCTTATTAAAAAATAATCACTGAGCTGCCCTGCGCAATATACTAAGCGTTGTCGATATTTTTACTTATATATATAGGTATATAGGTAGGTATGTGGGTGAGTAGGGTGAGTAGTTGGGTAGGTAGGCAGGCCTGCAGGCAAGCAGGTAGACAAGTAGGCAGGTAAGCGGGTAGGTAGATAGGTAGGAAGGCAGGTAGGCAGATGGGCAGGTAGGAAGGCTAGTAGTTGGTTAGGTAGAGAAGGGTGAGTAGATAGGTAGGGAGAAAGATATGTAGGTTGAGAGTGGGAAGGAGGTGAGTAGATAAGTAGGTACGTAGCTACGTGAGTGGGTGGTTGGGTAGGTCGTTTGGTGGGTGGGTAGGTGGGTTGGTGCGTAGGTGGGTGGGTGGATGGGTGGTTAGGTGGATAGCTGGGTAGCTGGGTGGGTGAATAGTTGTGTAGGTGGGTAGCTGGTTAGAACAGTGGGTGGTAGATGGGTAGTGGATTAGGAGTTAGGTTGGTGGGTGGCTAGTTGTGTTGGTGGGTAGGTGGGTGGGTATGTAAATAGGGAGGGAGTTAGGTAGGTAGGTGGGTAGGTAGGTATGTGTGTGGGTGGATATATGTGTGGGTCAGTGGATGGATGGGTAGGTGAGTGGGTGGGTGGTTAAGTGGATTGGTTGGTGGGTAACTAGTCAGGTAGGTAGGCAGGTATGTAGGCAGGGAGGGATGCAGCCTAGCAGGTACCCGGAATATTCGCTGGCAGGTAGCCCGATAGTTAGGCAGGTAGGCCGGATGTCAGGCAGGCAGATAGGGGCAGCTGGGTAGGTAGTTAGGCAGGTAGTAAGGGAGGCGAGCAGCCTGGCAGGTGAGTAGCTAGGGAGGCAGGTAGGCAAATAGGTGGGAAGGAGATCGGGCAGTCAGGCACGTGGGTGGACAGGCGAGGAGGTATGCGGGCGGTCTGGCAGGAGGTGGGCCCTCGGGCAGGCAGGCAGTGAGGTAGGCGGGCAGGCAGGAAACGAAGTAAGAGGGTAGGTAGGCAGGTAGTTAGTTAGGCAGACAGATCGGCAGTAGGCAGCTAGTAGCAGGGTAGGTGGGCAGACAGGCAGATAGGTAGGTAGTTAGGTAGGTAGATAGGTAGGTAAGTACGTAGGTAGGTAGGTAGGCAGGTAGAGAGGTAGGTACACATTTCTTTCTTCTTAATCTTGCTAAAAAGAGAAAGAAAGTTTTAAAATTCTTACAGTTAGATAAGAAATCATATATTTTCAGAGATAAGAGTAAATGAATATCATACCCTATATTTTGTTAACCAGATTGGTCCTTCTAGTTTTCCTACGAAAAATATAAATCACATCTTTATGGACTACTGGACGTTGGTGAAAATTTGCAAGCAGGGACATTTCGATGCTGAGAAGAGCTAGTGAAGAATGTCTCTCTTGACCTTGAGTACTTCGAAGTTATAGTTTCATCCTCTGCATTGCTGACCTTTCATCAGTTGATCTAGATGCTGCAATGGTGGTTACTAAAAGGAAAATACATTTTCCCTCGATATAGTATCTACTGTAAGTGCTTATTAGAGCTAGTCATACAACAGGCATTAGATACCTTATACCATATAGATACAAAATCATATCTGAGTTACGTAAGATACATTGAAAATTTGTCAGCTTTTTACAGCACAACTCTATATCAAAACCTTCTACTGGAATACTTAATACAATATGTCAGCCTCGGAGAATATTCAGTAGAACACACGAAGAAAAAAAATTGAAATCAAATCCACCTAAACTTGAAGAAGGGCCTTGAGTACCATATACTGCTTCCAGAATCCAACTCTCTATATTTTCAACAATTGAAAATTGTTAGGCGTACGTTTCTATAAATTTTTGTATTCGCACACAGTTCATAAGAATCTGTTATTATAATTTCATCTTGTTCGACGTAATGTTGGAAATGTCTTTTTCGTCTCACAGTCGAGTGTTGTCAATCGCTTCGCAGATTTTTAAATGAAAATGCCAAAACCATAAAATGAAGTTAAAATCATTTTGCACTGCTTAATGAATCTCAGAGCTTATGACAAAACTAAATTCGGTCTATGTACATTGTAATACACAAAGAGTTTCTGGACATTTTTCCCTTATTCTCATCTCTGACCCACTGTTTCACCGACATTGCAGTTATATGATGGATAGAGTCAACATGAAAAATTCAATCGCATGGACGGGATTTGAACCACGGATCTCCTGGTTTCCGTCCAGTCACTCTAACCCATTGTGCTGCCATGGTCAACGTGCCGTCCTGACATTAAATTCTCCATTTGACTCATTTATTTCCCCGTAGACCATTAGGAGCTCTCGCATCCGAGATACATCGTTTGTGGCGACTTACGATAGTAAGCACTTGAGTCTCTAGCTTAAGTACTTGAGTCCCAGGCTTAAGTTAAATGATGAAGCCTGGGACTCAAGTACTTAATATCGTAAGTCACCACAAACGATGTATCTCGGATGCAAGAGCCCCTAGTGGTCTACCGGGGAAATATATGAGTCAAATGGAAAATTTAATGTCAGGACGGCACGCTGACCATGGTAGCTTAATAGGTTAGAGCGACTGGACGGAAACCAGGAGATCCGTGGTTTAAATCCTGGCCATGGCATTGAATTTTTCATGTTGACTCCATCCATCAAAATCCTTAGCCTATAAACGTCTAGTGTGGAGAAATGATTAATTTCCATCAATTAACTAAAATTGCAGTTATATGTTTGTGACAGCAATTCTCATTTTCATAATAAAGATGTCAAACACATGTTTTGTTAAAGAACTTGCTATCCTATTGGCACTGACATCTCTGAAATACAAAAATCTTTCTTCAATTCTTCCATCTTTTGTCCTATACCTAAGAATAATATCCAGTTGTGATTGTGTTGTAATATCTGTTGCAGCGTCCACAATAATTCCAACGAAAGCAGCTTGCGAAATGACCGTTATTTCGATTTTCATCAGTCCCAAAAACAGAGTAAATAGTGTATTTTTGTATGTCACTGGAGAACCGTGAAAAATATCAAATTAGTTAAAGCTGAGCTAAGTCCATATAAAAATCTCCTAATTGCTTCTACATTTCAATAGAGCTAACTCTGCTCAAAGAGCATTTGGACTCATATGTCCTCAAAATGTAAGTTCCCTCTTTGCCAGAAAGCACACTACCTTTATCATTTGCGAAAAAATCTTACTATTTCTATTTATCTTTCCATTGTACTTCTATACTGTGAACACGCATATTTTGCTTAAACACGATTCATCCGAACTGCATAAATAGTTTGAAGTAAATAATGCGATTTTGCTTTTTTCTGATATCTTTTCTGAGCTTTGCGTCAATTATTCAGGTCGTCAGAACCTGCATTACTCCACTTTATTTCTTATTGTGATAGTAGCTAACAATGTAAAAATGTTTGCAACCTGAGACACCCGCATAACCATGGTATTGCATCATATACATATTCATGAAAGTGGCGTATAAATGTTTTAACACCTTTGCTTTGCATGCCGATATCATTAAAAAGTTCTTCTTTTTTTGCGTGTATAATTTAATTATATTTAACTTTTCCTAATCATTAAAAGAGCTATAAACCTACTCTTCAGTACTGTTTCTACTGTGCAGTTAACGTAGGCCCTTTTTACACGTTTAGCCCTCTCTCACTAAACAAGCAGATAAACCCCTGCTTACCCTTTCCACTCAGACGTTCCAAATTTTCGCAGTCCTGGCCCAAAACGCACGAATTGTTAATCTAAAATGGAAAAAGCACGCAATTCAAACACTTCTGCTAACAAATTAAAACTTTACAAAAATTGTGATATGGTATTATATCCTCATAACCGCTGGTATCCTTAGTGAGTTAAGCGTTACTTCGGCACTTATATGGTGATATGTCCTCATAACCGCTGGTATCCTTAGTGAGTTAAGCGTTACTCCGGCACTTTTATGGTGATATGTCCTCATAACCGCTGGTATCCTTAGTGAGTTAAGCGTTACTTCGGCACTTATATGGTGATATGTCCTCATAACCGCTGGTATCCTTAGTGAGTTAAGCGTTTCTTCGGCACCTTAAAGGTGACATGTCCTCATAACCGCTGATATCCTTAGTGAGTTAAGCGTTACTCCGGCACTTATATGGTGATATGTCCTCATAACCGCTGGTATCCTTAGTGAGTTAAGCGTTACTTCGGCACTTATATGGTGATATGTCCTCATAACCGCTGGTATCCTTAGTGAGTTAAGCGTTACTTCGGAACCTATATGGATATATGTCCTCATAACCGCTGGTATCCTTAGTGAGTTAAGCGTTACTTCGGCACTTATATGGCGATATGTCGTCATAACCGCTGGTATACTTAGTGAGTTAAGCGTTACTCCGGCACTTATACGGTGATATGTCCTCATAACCGCTGGTATCCTTTGTGAGTTAAGCATTACTCCGGCACTTATACGGTGATATGTCCTCAAAACCGCTGGTATCCTTAGTGCGTTAAGCGTTACTCCGGCACTTATATGGTGATATGTCCTCATAACCGCTGGTATCCTTAGTGAGTTAAGCGTTACTCCGGCACTTATACGGTGATATGTCCTCATAACCGCTGGTATCCTTTGTGAGTTAAGCGTTACTTCGGCACTTATATGGTGATATGTCCTCATAACCGCTGGTATCCTTAGTGAGTTAAGCGTTACTCCGGCACTTATATGGTATATGGTGATATGTACTCATAACCGCTGTTATCCTTAGTGAGTTAAGCGTTAATCCAGCACTTATACGGTGATATGTCCTTATAACCGCTGGTATCCTTAGTGAGTTAAACGTTACTCCGGCACTTATATGGTGATATGTCCTTATAACCGCTGGTATCCTTAGTGAGTTAAGCGTTACTTCGGCACTTATATGGCGATATGTCGTCATAACCGCTGGTATCCTTAGTGAGTTAAGCGTTACTCCGGCACTTATACGGTGATATGTCCTCATAACCGCTGGTATCCTTTTGTGAGTTAAGCATTACTCCGGCACTTATACGGTGATATGTCGTCATAACCGCTGGTATCCTTAGTGAGTTAAGCGTTACTTCGGCACTTATATGGCGATATGTCGTCATTACCGCTGGTATCCTTAGTGAGTTAAGCGTTACTCCGGCACTTATACGGTGATATGTCCTCATAACCGCTGGTATCCTTTGTGAGTTAAGCATTACTCCGGCACTTATACGGTGATATGTCCTCAAAACCGCTGGTATCCTTAGTGAGTTAAGCGTTACTCCGGCACTTATATGGTGATATGTCCTCATAACCGCTGGTATCCTTAGTGAGTTAAGCGTTATTCCGGCACTTATACGGTGATATGTCCTCATAACCGCTGGTATCCTTTGTGAGTTAAGCGTTACTTCGGCACTTATACGGTGATGTGTCCTCATAACCGCTGGTATCCTTAGTGAGTTAAGCGTTACTCCGGCACTTATATGGTATATGGTGATATGTACTCATAACCGCTGTTATCCTTAGTGAGTTAAGCGTTAATCCAGCACTTATACGGTGATATGTCCTTATAACCGCTGGTATCCTTAGTGAGTTAAACGTTACTCCGGCACTTATATGGTGATATGTCCTTATAACCGCTGGTATCCTTAGTGAGTTAAGCGCTACTTCGGCACTTATATGGCGATATGTCGTCATAACCGCTGGTATCCTTAGTGAGTTAAGCGTTACTCCGGCACTTATATGGTGATATGTCCTCATAACCGCTGGTATCCTTAGTGAGTTAAGCGTTACTCCGGCACTTATACGGTGATATGTCCTCATAACCGCTGGTATCCTTAGTGAGTTACACGTTTATCCGGCACCTATATGGTGATATGTCCTTATAACCGCTGGTATCCTTAGTGAGTTAAGCGTTACTCCGGCACTTATAGGGTGATATGTCCTCATAACCACTGGTATCCTTTGTGAGTTAAGCGTTACTTCGGCACTTACATGGTGATGTGTCCTCATAACCGCTGGTATCCTTAGTGAGTTAAGCGTTACTCCGGCACTTATATGGTATATGGTGATATGTACTCATAACCGCTTTTATCCTTAGTGAGTTAAGCGTTAATCCAGCACTTATACGGTGATATGTCCTTATAACCGCTGGTATCCTTAGTGAGTTAAACGTTACTCCGGCACTTATATGGTGATATGTCCTTATAACCGCTGGTATCCTTAGTGAGTTAAGCGTTACTTCGGCACTTATATGGCGATATGTCGTCATAACCGCTGGTATCCTTAGTGAGTTAAGCGTTACTCCGGCACTTATACGGTGATATGTCCTCATAACCGCTGGTATCCTTTGTGAGTTAAGCATTACTCCGGCACTTATACGGTGATATGTCGTCAAAACCGCTGGTATCCTTAGTGAGTTAAGCGTTACTCCGGCACTTATACGGTGATATGTCCTCATAACCGCTGGTATCCTTTGTTTGTTAAGCGTTACTTCGGCACTTATATGGTGATGTGTCCTCATAACCGCTGGTATCCTTAGTGAGTTAAGCGTTACTCCGGCACTTATATGGTATATGGTGATATGTCCTCATAGCCGCTGTTATCCTTAGTGAGTTAAGCGTTAATCCAGCACTTATATGGTGATATGTCCTTATAACCGCTGGTATGCTTAGTGAGTTAAACGTTACTAGGGCACTTATATGGTGATATGTCCTTATAACCGCTGGTATCCTTAGTGAGTTAAGCATTACTCCGGCACTTATATGGTGATATGTCCTTATAACCGCTGGTATCCTTAGCGAGTTAAGCGTTACTTCGGCACTTATATGGTGATATGTCCTCATAACCGCTGGTATCCTTAGTGAGTTAAACGTTACTCCGGCACTTATATGGTGATATGTCCTTATAACCGCTGGTATCCTTAGTGAGTTAAGCGTTACTCCGGCACTTATATGGTACTATGTCCTCATAACCGCTGGTATCCTTAGTGAGTTAAACGTTACTCCGGCACTTATATGGTGATATGTCCTTATAACCGCTGGTATCCTTAGTGAGTTAAACGTTACTCCGGCACTTATATGGTGATATGTCCTTATAACCGCTGGTATCCTTAGTGAGTTAAACGTTACTCCGGCACTTTATGGTGATATATCCTCTTAACCGCTGGTATCCTTAGTGAGTTAAGCGTTAATCCAGCACTTATATGGTAATATGTCCTCATAACCGCTGGTATCCTTAGTGAGTTAAGCGTTACTCCGGCGCTTATATGGTGATATGTCGTCATAACCGCTGGTATCCTTAGTGAGTTAAGCGTTACTCCGGCACTTATATGGTGATATGTCCTTATAACCGATGGTATCCTTAATGAGTTTAGCGTTACTCCGGCACTTCGTGGTGATATATCCTCATAACCGCTGGTATCCTTAGTGAGTTAAGCGTTACTCCGGCAATTATATGGTGATATGTCCTCATAACCGCTGGTATCCCTAGTGAGTTAAACGTTACTCCGGGACTTATATGGTGATATATCCTCATAACCGCTGGTATCCTTAGTGAGTTAAGCGTTACTCCGGCACTTTTATGGTGATGCGTCCAACTAAAGTTACACACCGCACAATCACCGGTGTACTTAATGAGTTTCATGTAACTCCTGCGTCTATTTGGACATGTAGCCCAATAAGGGAACATAACACACAATCATCAGTATCCTTAATAATTTTAATATAACTCCCTGGTTTAAATGATGACATACGAAATTAGGGAAACACAGTTCACAACCATCAGTGAACTTATTGATCTGAAAGCAATTCTAGCCGTTATATGGTGACATATTTTAAAAATATCTTATCTACTTTCTGGTGTGCCTTTTGACTGTATTGTGAATATTATATTTATATCAGTAAAGTAAAGGACATTCTTCACCCTCCCCAGTATAATCACAACTTTCTGATGATTAGTGTTTAATTTCTGAAATGCCTAAGGAACCTCCCTAATGGCAATCACAGATTTAATGTTAAAGAGAGTCTTCTTAGAATGGGAAATTCCTAAACAGTGTCTCACTCTGCACGGAATTTTATATTCATCCGCATTTGTGTTTTAAGTTGTGATTTTATAGACATGTCCTTTCATTGATTTGATCTCATGTTATGTTCGGAGGACCTGACTGGCGGTATTCTTGTTAAATTATATGCATTGAAATTTTGCATTTCATGTAATACTTTGTTAGGTATCTGTGTAAGAAAAGGGAGAAAGGGACAGCAAGTAGTGAAGAATGAGACTGAGAGAGAGCGGGGGAGAGAATCAAGAATGATAGTTATGTTGCTTCAACATAACTACAATTAAATAGCAGACGTGGAAACTATTCTTTTGGAGGCCAACTAAAGTATACACAATTCAGGTTAATTTTTCACTTTTAATCCATAGCTTGTACACTGCAGCTGGTTTCCTAGACAAAAAGTAAGTTTAAAGGATATGAATATGCTAAAATTATTGCTACTTTGTGAGTTACGGTCCAATGTAACATGTAAATTTTAAAGAGATATATGTTTATTTGTTGGTTAATATCTGCAAATTGTTATTTCTCAATATATATAGGTATGTTTACATGGTTATGTTTCTGTAACAGTTTGCTATTTACAGTTGCATCATAGGAATCTACAGTCCTTAAATCACTAAACCTAATTTAATTTTCGAACACCGGTATCTTATCATAATGGTAGTCGAGGTTCAAATGGGTTTCTTCCAACCTGAAGTGTTGCACCTAATAACGTGATTACTTTGTCGCGTAAATGTTGAATGATTCTAGCTTTTGTGATCCAGACGTGATTACAGTTTCCTCATACACATAAGCTTATAACTGAAGTAAAGTGAAAAAAGCAGTTTCTAAATGCCTAGGGCTTCATTACAAATTGTGCTGTGATTTGAGGCATTTGCCTCGGGAGCTTCAGCTGGACGCTTACTTGTTTTGTTCATCATAAATATTGACATAAATGTGAAATTAAAGTACGTATAGTGCTCAGAGCAATGTCGTTTCCATTGTTTAGTTACTGTAGTGGAAAGGATGCAAACAGGAAGAAAACTGAGATAATTAACTCATTTTAAACGTATTCTTTTCACAAAGAAACTTTCACAGAAGTCCCCAAATTAAGGAACATAGAAAAGTATAAGTCACCATTAAAGTATGCTATGTCATATGAATTTGTGATGTGCTGTGGTTTACCGAGCAAATGCTGAGTCATTTGGAGAGTTGGACGTCATGATGGCATTTTACAATGGTAGCTCAGTGGTTAGGACAACCGGAAAAAGACCGGAGAAACTTCGCTTCAAATCTCGGCCTTGGCATCGAAGTTTTCAGTTGTTATTCTTATGTTTCTAAAGCGACAGTATTGCCGGGTATTTCTTGTGGCAATAGACGGAAGGACGGTTCATACACAAAAAATCTTTAATTTGCAAAGATTACAAAAGGTTCCCAAAGAGGTTTCTAGAAAATTGGCTAACCTGTATCCACAGAGTGCAATAGTTGGAAGCAAACACACATCTGCGGAATTTCTAAAATCTCGGCCTCAGCTCATTCATTTGAAATTTTAAGATGTCAATCAGGGTTATAAGCAGAATGTGTACACAGAATTATGTGCATATTTCAATTTCAGTATACAAAATATCATTGCTGGGTGGTTAGACCGCTTGGTTCTCACCTAGGCGGCCCGGGAACTATAGTGTTGCTTCGGATAAAGTAAATATTCAACAGACATCTTCAAATTTGTGGTTCATTATATATATTTCATACCAAAAAGTGCATCCTGTGGAAGAATTTGAAAACGAGAATTTGCTAACAAATGAAAACAAGCAAACAGAGTTCAATTTTAATAACGTTAAACTTAATGTTTTCCTATGCAGTTTCATAGGAAGTTCGACATTGGAACTGCTAAATTTCATGCCTGAAAATGTTAGAGAGCTATAGCAGTAACATGGATTTAAAATAGGTCTTCGGAATTTTAGAGCATAATATTCATATTTATGATTTCTGGCCAATTTCTCTTTCATTTCCACACATGGGTATACATAAAAACATCGATTGCGAACAAGGCTTGTACGATACAGCTGTAAATATATGTTTATGAGTCGGCCGTCATTTCAAACGGGACTTTTTTACTTTTGACTTGAGTACAACCGATATCTTCTCTATCTGTAAACAGCATTCGAACGGTACTGTATGTAGGATTTGATTCAACCCCATTCGTGGTCCCAACAACAAATCTTTGACTGCTCCTTCTTCCAAGAAGAAAATTTTACATTAAGGTGGTCAAGTAAGGTCAAGTTTTTCCATCCACATAATTTTTCTGCGCTTTCAATTGATGCAGTTCAAGATACAATGTTGATGTTTGACAACCATCATACTTCAGAAAGGGATAACCTAGAAATTTAGTTTGTTTTGTAAATGCTAAAGAGAGTTTTTATTATAACTGTATGGGACACTGCCTCATAGATTCAAAGCGTGATATTTACTTATTGCTCTTATATCTTCTATACCTGTACTGATTTCCCTTCCATGACTGACTTGGTCATTTCATATCATGCCTCAGTCAATGAGACCCAGAATATTGGCGTTTATCAGAATATTCATCGGCTCAGTTGATACACAAATGTAATGTGATAAGAAACTCGAAATTATTAAAGGCTATATATATTAATATTTTCTATTCTAGAAACAACTGCGATTGAAGCCTTGCTGTTTTTTTAATTACTCAGGAGAACGAATCACTATAAGCATATTATTTCTCCATCACGAAGATGTTCTAGTAATAATAAATGGGATGTATTGAAGTCTACGAATTAAAACCTTATTGGATAACGTAGTTGTTCTTTAACCCAATATACATTCTACGTCAATAAACCATTGCATTTTTGCTACAACTTCCTGCAAATGTACCATAGAGTGCATCCTCTTCGTGTGGCTAAAGTATGGTTATTTACCTTCATATCAGTCTGTCACGGATGCTCAGTAGCGATATGATACTGAATCCATCACTTTGCTCCATATTTATGACCCTAGAGAGGATATTCCCAGGAACCGCTTGCTCCCATGGCTATTTGTGGAGACCATCTACTGCAACCACCCACGAGAGACATCTTCTACAAATCCGGTCCAATTGCGTCCCTCAATATTGATACCTGTTCATTTGTGACCTTCAATTAACCGGGTGTTTTAAAACCTACATCCTTATAAGCCAACGTCACTTTAGAGATACTCAAGTCGTGGTTGGAAAGGTATACATCAAGTAAACAGTTTTAAGGAAGATGTGGTTTCATTTATCAATCATTCTAGTAAAACACTGTCATCCACGTCGAGTGCCAAGATCATTCACAGTAAAGATTCTTGATTTTAAACATATTAGGTGTGAAATCCATTACTATAAGTTAACAAAACGGGCGGTTTACATCTCATTAACCTAAGAGGAACCCTTTCCTTCAGTCTCTGATGTCGCTCCAATTAATTTTCTCATATTTAGAAAGAAAAGTGTCTTAGGTGAAAAACTAGAGTAAGTTAAACTATGCTTAGCTGTTTTAATAAACTATCCAGTGTTGTGCCCTGGTTGGTCCGCATTAAATTATGGTATGTCCTGTGAACAGTATTGAAGATGCCAAGTGGTTTCCTATGCGAAATGTCGGGAATTTTTTAGTCCACTAGAACGCGGCCTACATACTTGGGAAGTACGTTAAATCTGTTTAGTTACTTTCCCTCATAATGAGACGCTCTAATAACGTAGTCATATATAGACCACAAATATAGACCAGACACCGAATTCCGTGGCAGTTATTTTATTCTTTTTTGGGTAAGAGGTACATGCTTCCCCATTTCTGTGGCATGGGCATGACGAAGGAGGTTTGGGTTGAGTTGGCGAGTAAAGTTTCAAATTATTTCCACTTAAGCCGTTGAAACGCGCAAGTTTTGTTGTCTACGAAGGTTTAGTTTGAATAAGTTCCATCCTACACAGATATGGAGCACAATACTACTAAGGTTCCTTCTTAGCAACGGCTGCCATTACCAAGTGGTACGATGTTAGTCACGCATTCACTGTGCGGGCAGCCCGCCTCGGTAGCGTGGTGGTAGCGTGTCTGCCTTACGTTCAAGGGGTCCCGAGTTGGAATCTCGGTCAGGGTTAATTACCTGGATAAGGTTTTTTCCGGGGCTTTCCCTGATTCTGAAAGACGAATGTAGGGTAAATCTAAGCTCTATGAACCCAGGGGTCATTTGAGCATCATTTCACCCATCCATTCATTGTGCGATATGACTTAACGTTGGAGGACGTACATCAAAAGAAACTGTGCGGACATTATGGATCAAGCAGAGGGGACTGCAGTATCAGTAGGTAGCGGCAATGCAGATGCAACTATGATTTGATCCGTGGCGACTGTTTGTAGAAGTCTAAATTATTCTAAAACTAACAATGTCAGAAGTAGCTTCGTATATTATAGAAGACTGTCAACATCAACGACTTTGCAACTGTGAAATGCAGCATTTTATATATTGATTATTGTAGCATGGTAAAACATTAAATTTTGTAGTAAAGTGCTTCAGCAAGTAAAAGAGAATGATTTCCTACGCCAGTATGGAATATGCCGTATTGTGCCTTATGCATACAGAAAACAGAGAATTGAACTGACTTGTAGTAGAATTATAATAATCTGTAATAGGATACAGTGTCAGGTAATTAGTAATACGCTTGAGTTTCAACCTTTCATTAGAGATTGCAAACAATTTCTGGCCACACGGTGAAGAAAAATTAGGACAGTAGACTTATTTGACCACAATAGCAGCAAAACTTTTTGGAATCAAATGAAATCAATTTTAATCCAAGCACAGTAATATGCTTCATTTAGGATATGGCTGCTGATATTTGTGAACAGCTCGACATTTCCAACACAGCTCAGTTATCAATTTTCCAAGGGGTGTTAATGCAAACCTCCAGGTATTGGAACAGTTGGTATATCTCATTTCAGTGCATAATGGAAGTGCAACATTGGATACATTTATTGCTGTACAGCGAGCTGTAGAAGAAGCTGAATTAAAGTGGTACAAACTTCTATCTGGTAGCATGAAAAGATAGTGGTACTTCGATTTTGGTCTAATGAGCTTGAACTTGCGGACCGGGATCAACAAATACGATCCGGACTACCCTAATGTTCCGAAAGACACAAATAAACAAAGGAAGTTAACACCAGTATCTCGTTAGTGGTACCCTTGTCCCAAGGAAGGACAGGGTACTAGCCAGCAACATGGCTGTACAGTGATTTTCTTTTATATTTCGAGTGTGCGGGTTTGCTCCTCGAAGTATAATGGTGCAATCCTTAATTTATTTCTTCTGCTGCTTTCACTGGTACCATTGCTTGACGAACTTCCCAATTATGCATAACCTTATCAAAAGTGTTTGTTCAAGTACTTCTGTTGTGTGGCATCAGATCAGCCCTACCCTCAACTAGCCATCTCATGAGTCAACCGGCGACATGCAGTTTTCTATGTATCTTCTCTGTCGATAGTGTCAACCGCTGGTTTTGTTGCCGACTGTGCCATTCGGTTGCCTAGCTGCAGTATTGGGTCCCTCCACCTAGGCGCCGATGTAGCTCTTAGGTGTCTCGGATTAGATTTAGACCTTGATTGCCGTCTGGTACCATGTGAGCATCCTTACGTCTGCCGATGGAGATTTTCCTGCTCTTTCTCTCCTCGTTACGGTTGTCATCGTATTTTGTAATTTTGGAGGAGCTCGAAGGGACCACGCTCTGGTGCGTAAGCTTACTCTTGTCTATTCTAATCGTCTTCCGTGATCTAAGGTTAACACGGTAGCCTCTGGTTCAAATAGCCTCTAGTTCAAACCCGACGGGGGAAGATATATTATTTAGGAGGCCATAAAGATCTATAGCATGTCTCCTTTCTGAAGGGAACTAAACCAATGGTTCTGTATTATGTACATCTTCCGGGCTTTTAGACCGTGGACCAGTTTGCTTTACTACCGACATTTCGCCGAAAACTACGTCCGGCATCTTCAGGGTAACCAAGCTTATGAGCTCTTGAGTCCAAAGACTCAGCAAACTGAACCACGGCCTACAAGCCCGGAAGATGTGTATAATGCAGTTGACGACACCGGCCGTGAAAGCCTCAGCACTTAGGCAATGGTTGTGTGTCGTAAATGTATGGCACGTAAAAGAATCTCAAGAATCTCAAGCCCCATAAGTAAGCCTCTGAGCAAAATTAAGAGTTCTTTCAGGACCACTATAAAATGGTACACTGAGGACGCAGTAAAAGAGCGTCGTTAAATAAAGACTCAGTTCTTATTTTGTGTCTATTCTAATTAGATGTAAACGAATTTAACTGTTTGATCATTTCTGAAATATAGGTTTTTGTAGTCGTTTAGGTGAAGATGGATTTTCGTTGTGTGAGCTACGTTGAGAATATCATGAATATGGAGACCTTCCTAGGCAGTCGCATGTGATAAAATACTTTTGCCACCGGACCTAGATAATCGGTAATACTGATGCCTGTACGGAGCCCCGGATGGTAAGCCAGGCACTAGGTTTCAGCGCGCTGCGCATCTCACGTTTTAAGTCTGTCAACTGTATTATTCGTTTATGGGTGATATGTATGTGTTAGTATAAAATTTATGGAGCCCGAATGGTAGTCCAGTTCAGTGAAGGTTTCTGCCTTGAATTTCTTCCGCAAGTAGTGATAAGCCAAGCCCACGTACCAAATTGAAAAACTTGGTAGATACGGACTGCTGTATCTTCGACGCCTATTTTCAGAAGTTCTACACAAACTGGTCAACTGCTATTGGCACGGTATATAGACGTAAGTTATTGAATAAGCTTATGGATGATTACTGCGGCCCCACGATGTCGATGTGAATTCATTTGAATTTGGCTATCTCTGACAATGCTGTCAGATGCTTAGTGCTTACATAGTGATACCAAGCTCACGGGTTTAAATCCTATCCCGACTGTTGAATTTTAGGTGTGCTTAAATGCGACAGCTTGATGTCTGTAGATTTATTGGTATAATCTTAGCAATTGAAAGTGTCATTAACAAATAAAATATATATTTACTTTAATTGCATGGTTGTTGTCCTGCCCAGAAATATCTTTATATTTTCACTCCCTGGTAATGATGGTAGTTAAGCACCTAATGCTTCGTGTTCGATAGCCTTCAGTTGCGAATTTTGGAAAGGCTAAAGCGGTGCTATCTATTGAAGATTTATTTCCATAGGAATGTCGGTGCCTCTGAATGTTGGGGTAAAATCTGTGCTAGGAACGGCGCTTTCTGAACTTTTGGGTGTATTATCGTGTAGCCTATCAGTTCTATTCTCAACCCCTTTGCAATAGATAAGGTTCCTTATGTAATGAAATATGTTGTGCCCACTTAGGTTAGGATGTTCAGAAACCATTTCTCTCGCCTTATCATATAACTATCAGTTATGAAGTAAACTTAAAGGAGGGAGATATAGTTTATTTGTCAGAGTTGTCTAGAAACCATTTCTCTCGCCTCATCATATAACTATCAGTTATGAAGTAAACTTAAAGGAGGGAGATATAGTTTATTTGTCAGAGTTGTCTAGAAACCATTTCTCTCGCCTTATCATATAACTATCAGTTATGAAGTAAACTTAAAGGAGGGAGATATAGTTTATTTGTCAGAGTTGTCTAGAAACCATTTCTCTCGCCTCATCATATAACTATCAGTTATGAAGTAAACTTAAAGGAGGGAGATATAGTTTATTTGTCAGAGTTGTCTAGAAACCATTTCTCTCGCCTTATCATATAACTATCAGTTATGAAGTAAACTTGAAGGAGGGAGATATAGTTTATTTGTCAGAGTTGTCTAGATACGGTTTTCCGGCTTCCATATGATAGGGTGGTCTGTGGTCTCCAGCTATGGTTAAGGATCTGCCTTCACTAAATACTTTGAAGAATGTGCCATCTCTGTACACCCTGTATTCCTATTACACAGTAATATCTGGTATCTCTCGGTTAAAAGAGGAGTCAAATTTTTGGAACTTTTTAATGCTCCGGAAAAGTTCTCAGTTCTAGGCATCCATTCTTGATCTGCTGGAGAACAGCTTCCAGTTTCGTATTGCCGGAGTCCCCGTATAGGAATAATGACGTATCAGTTGACAAATGTGCCGATAGAGTGAGATGAGTTGGAGCTTCTTTTGTAACTACGAATTCTTGATTTCGGCTTCGGTGCACCTAATGGGTGTCGTATCGCTATTTGAACCATTGTGTAAGAGGATGTTTAGGTTTAGCTGGGATTGTGCTACCTTAGGGAGACTAAATTTGTAGTAGCTGATTATACCCAGCAAACGGCGTACCTTGGAAATGTTCACTGAATGAGAAACCTCTGTATTGTTGTAACTTTGTAATTACTTTGTAATTGATATCGTATATCGAAATAATTTGATATAGGTTGTCCTATGACGCATTTCTGACGCAATAATGAGTAGATCCTGGTCCGAAAACTAGGGTAAAATTATAGCCAGCATAGCGAGCATGTTTTTTCGTTGGGGCTGTGGCGAGAGGGCGTCATCTCCGTGACATAAGGTAAGTCACATATCCCGCGACAGGTGAATCATAAAACTTTGGTTTATCTTTGTGACGTTGGAGCCCAAACTCCATTATGGTATGTTCGAGTGGCATGAAGGGTGTTATGATGGTAACCTGCGATACGTTTTGAAGCTGTAGGTATATGGTGGAAGGCTCTGTATGTCAAGGGTAGAGTATGTGTTTGTTCCATAATGTTTTGGAGTCCTACATGCGGGATACTGCATAAAAATCTGGAGCTGTTTACTTGATCAATGATCTGTACCTTCCACATGATAGAATATAGCCTTCTGGTGTATGCAGTGTATAGTGGATGTACCATGGTGATTGGGTGATCGAGTGATGCCTTTTGATGCAAGGCTGTTGAATTCTTCCTTAGTTTAGCTGTATATTCCAGGATGCAGCCGCCTTGCTGTAGATGTTGTTGGAGCTGTCAGTGCTTGTATCGTTAAGGATTTGCGTGACTTTAATTTATGAATCCAAAATGTGTTTATAATGCAGTTGTAATGAAATAGAGGAGAATAGTGATATGGAGTGCTCTATGGTACCATGGATGTGTAGGTTTGGGGTTTTGTCTCTCAGAGTATTGGTAGTAGGGTTTATTGACAGTCAATGTCAGGGAGCCTGTAGGGTAGCTGTACTTCGATGAAGTCCCATAATTTAAAGTAGCTAAGCTTAGAAGCGAGTCCCATCCAACTCAGTGAGAGATATATAAGGTGTGACGTTGGTGAGCTATTATAAAGGGGTTGTGAATTTCTAGATGTCTCCAAATCATCGTTGTTTCGGTCGTGTAAAAAGAAATTGCAATCTCACGTGATAATTTCTGTTTATGCAAGCATTCTCTCACGTCAACAGCTAATCACCCTTCCCCCTTAACCTAACTTCCCCGCATCCCGCAACCACACAGAGCTTGGCCCCGTCCAGTACTTCATTTGTCTATAACCAACAACGCATTGAATTTGGCACATGCAGGTTTGCATTTGGGACGGCTGGATTGCTCGCATACTGAAATCGCCACCATTGCCAGGATCTTGGAAGTATGGCTACACTACCGATGATCACCTTGTGAATATAAGCTTTCGGAAAGTTCCATCCATATGGTCGGTGGATTCAAGGTTAAGTGTGGCTCTCTGTTAGCCGAATGTCGATATCGGTATGCCATTTACTGTGTACACTAACTCAGTGGTTTTACTGCACTAAAAATGCTGTTAGTTAAGATGCCTGTTTGGGCCTCTCCATCTATCAGAAACGGCATCATGTGGTTTCTGTATATGATGTATGCGCGGTTAGAGTTGTATCATGCTTTCTGCCTCTATGAGCCTTCACGTGTGTTTTTACGAATGCTTAATTTAGATTTTGTATGCATTAATAAGTTTCTAAAGGCTGTGCCAAGATCCACTGTTATACTTTGTTTACCCGGGAATGCTTCATTTATAAATTACTTATTTAATTCAAGTTGTTTCAGTGAATTGAAGTACCTCTTTATCTACCAGGTCGTGCATTTTGAACCGTAGCTCGGCCATCAAGCACTAGTTTGATTGTTGCTTGATCACCGTCTTTGGTGCTCTGAGATTCACCTGTGTGAGTCATCTGGTGCAGGGGTGCGTTTTTCAGTGGGTTTGGACTGCACTCTTAGAGGTAGGATTCTAAACTAGAGAAGCTGTAGAGCTGCGTCAGTAAAGAAGCTGCCTGATTTGTAGTAGCATTGCACGGAGTAGACTGAGATATCTGGTCGCTAGGATTTAACTTCAAGAGGTGTTTGCATTTTTCTCTCTGTGGACAACTCGTGCGCTCTAAGGGGGTTATGTTTAGTCATGTGCGGTTCTAGTCTTTTGGAATCTATTGTTTCTGCTACCTGGATGACGGCCTACCGTAGACGTAGCACCAGCATCTTGTGAAACCAGTCCGTCAGGAAATTCATCGGGCGGATGACAAGGTTCAACTTGCAGGAGCCATATTTCGCGGCCTCTGTATAAAATTAGAAGGGAAGTATATTTTAGATGTGGTTTACACCGATCTTAACTGGAGTGTATCTGCCGTTACAGCTGTTTCCATATGCTCATTTATAGCAGCTTCATCGAGGTTACCAACTTTGTTACCTATGCGGGTTGTGAACGCCACAGTTACATAACAAATTTTACATAGCATGGCATCGATCAGGATGACTCAGGCTGTTTCGTCTATTGTCCACATTCGGGAGGGCCGGGTTTGATCCTCGTGGTCAACTAACATGGCCTGAGGGTTCTTTCGGGGGCTTTCCCTAGCCCCCAGGTGGATGCTGGATAGGATAATTACATCTCTCGAATTCCCTGCCCTTCCATTTCATCCCCATTACCATTTCACATCATCTGTCATCCAGTGGTCTTTAGGGTAGAAGTGTAGGAGGGAGTCTCGGGATGAATGACTGGATTATATGCTGTGAAGAAAAAGCTTTCCTCTGCGACGGGATGGACTTCGGTCTCCAAGTCGGCCTAGTGGGTCGATTGAGAAACGCGGCGGGAGGGATGTCAGTTGTTCAAGCCTGCCTGGAGTACCCTGTTCTGAGGAGGTGGCCTCCGGTCTCCGAAATGACCGCGTGACTGTTTCGGGGCCACGGCAAGTGCAACGACCCTTGTTCTGAACCCATCACCGGGGAGTTTCTATCTGATAAAATGTAGAGACGTTACCCACTGCACTGTTGTGATTCTCTGGAGTCGTCCGCCCTCTATCTCTTCTCACCTCATCCTCCTTCCCGAGGGTGCCCCACTTGGGGCGTAGGTACAAAAGATCAATCTGGTCGAGGTGCCAAATCCCCTCCGGTCAGTCATAGTCATGCCAAGTATGGCAAAGGACAGCCGGCTCACGTTGTTTCAGCAGCTCCGCTGAACTGCAACTAGTCTCTTATCAGATATTAGCCTAGTAAGCTCGAAGATAAAGAACGGTATCTTCAACTAAAACCCAGTTGGGCTACTCTTCAGAAATTATGGGGCATTAGAAACAAATAAGGTGAATTAAAACTGTTAATTCACGAGTCACATACTTTTTCTAAGGCATGAGAGGGTACTACACAGCAATTAGCATTCCAGCTTGGAGAACAGGGCACACTGTTGAACCCGCGTGGGATGTTAATTAGCACAGCAACTAGCCCCTTAATGCGGCTTTATCTGCCTGATATAGCAGACTACTTAAATATTTCGCAAGCTTTGTTGTCTTTGGGCTTCAGAAGCTTTCAGGCATTCCAGTGCGTGGTGAGCATCTTGAGCGGACACCCGTCCAAGTGGCGACAACACTATATGCTGCATTCCTCGGCTTGCTGTAAGCTGGCTGTCTTTTGTATCTAGAGCCGCTAACCTTTGGTGAGCTGCTCGGAATATGGTGAAGCCATTTCTGATGTATTTATTATAGCATTTAGACTAGCATCACGGCATGATGATCCATCATATTTCCATATTTTCGAAGCTTACAGGATAAAGACATGCATTTCTTTTGTAAGTTACGTCCTCCAACATTAAGTCAATCGGACGATGAATGAAATGGATGAAGTGCTGCTCAAATGAGCCCAGCGTCCATGGAGCTTAGAGTTACCTGACATTCGTCTTTCAGCATAAGGTAAAACCCCGGAAAAAACCTTATCCATATAACTCATCCTGAGCGAGATTCGAACTCGGGACTTCTTGAACGCGAGGCAGACACGCTACCATCTACGCTACCGAGGCGGGCAAAAACTGCATATTCTGAATCTCCCATAAATAGCTAGTACAAATAATTATTATTATAATCTGTGCACCAATCTTAATTCTGGTAGGGTTCTCTCTTATTTGGAAAAAACAAATGTGACAAGGAAAAGTAAACTGCTATGAATAGAAGTGCATTTTATAGAAGTACCTGATACGTTCAAGTACATCATTTGAAGCAGCTTGTTTCGGTTCCTAAAAAGGCTTCTATTGTTTTTTCCTTCTCTTGAATTTACTACTATTGATTAAGGAAACCATCATTTAATATCCTCTCTGCATGTTATATATGAGTAAAACTATATTGCATAATTTAAAATTGTTGCTAAGCAAACATGTTCTCTGCATAATATATTAAACAGGATAGAACATTAATATAATACACATAAGTGATACACGTAGGTCAATCTGTAAACAATAGAGGAAGGTCGTGTAACTTTCTTACATCCAATGCTTTTCTTTCCAGCTTCTACTGATTCCAGATATTTAGAAACCAAACATTTTGAATCTGAAATAAGTTATATTGAGAAATGGTTGTAATTGGGATTAGGATTTCATTACGGAGGGGATTTGGTACGTATGCCACCATGCTGGGTCAATTGTTCCTATACCCCAAAGCGAAGGAGACTGAGGGCGGCCGACCCAAGGAGCCACGACAGTACAGAGGGCAGGATCCCCACATTTTACATAGATAGAGATCTCCCCAGACAGGACAGGGCAACGGACACACTCCCTTACTGCGGGACGACAACGAGCCCACCAGCCGATCCCCAAAGGTCCCTGGCTGGCGGTCCCGAACTTGTCCCAGCAGAGGAGCGGAAACCAGCAACCGACCTACCGGAAGAGGAAGTAGGTTTCCTCAGAGCATATCCCCGTCATGCACCACCGAGATACCCTCTGACACTTCTACCCTGAAACAGACCACCAGATGAGAGATGATATGAAATGATAATGGAGATGAAATGGAGGGACAGGAAATTCGGGGAATGTAATTAACCTACCCAGCATTCGCCTATCGACCCAGGAAAACCCCCGCAAAAACCAATGGAGTCAGGTAGGTCGGCCACGGGAATCGAACCCAGTCTCCCGAATGCGGGCCACAGACGAAACCGCCTGAGCCATCCCGCTCGGTGAGAAATGATTAGAAACATTTCTTCCTTAAATTGCTATTCAAACATTTAATCCTACTTGAGACCAGTTGAATCAATTAATTCAGTCTATAAATGAGTAAAATTATAGAGAAGTAAAAGCACCGAAATATTTTCATTCACTAAACACTATGATGCACTCTTAAATGGATGCTTCCTATAAGATGCTTCCTCCATTCATAAGTGTTCTAGCTGAATGAAGACAATTAGTGAACTGTAGAAACTTATTTTAAATTCAGTTCTTAAACTTTCTCAATATACCTCAAAACTTACGACTACTACAGATCAAAATTATGTAAACATTGCTTGTTTAGCATCTAGAGAAGATAACTTTACATTAGCAAATATTTTACTTAAAAGCGAAACAATTTTCTTATTAAGCATCTACTCTTATTTTGTGCACTGCCATTCAAGAACGTTTATTCTGCGTTTTACGATAAACATGCTATTTAAATCCACGACTTAGCTCTGCATACCCTTGAATGCTCAACTTCCGTAATATCGAAATGTTTCCAAAATTTTCGAGCTTCATGCATACCATCGGAGTGTAATATATGCCATTTATTGTTATAATTCAATTTCCAGATTGATCTCGAAGCTTTACGACTTCGCCTTTTTATAGCTGATATTGCTGTAACTGCGTATTAAGTACAACTTGATAGTGAAGGGTGAATTATTTTACTGAAGAAATGCACTCTACAAATCATCGAGGAAAACTGTTGCAAGCAGCACTTAGTTCAAAACCGGAAAACCATTCCAACAGACATTCACATCTAAGATTTTAGTGGGTGAAGGCAAAGTGTTTCACAGTGATTCCAAATGTGAAATCCATGGAGCATATTCCCTGAAAGAAGGTTACGCAAGTAACACTACTTTACGTCCGCAACGTCGTTTCTGTTTGTGACAGTTTCTTCCTTCTTGAAGACAATTATGACGTCACGCATCAGAAGGAGTGAACAGCGACCCCCTTTACAGTGTTGAAGCTCTCAAAAAGAAGCGTTTACATAAAAAGCAAGTCATGATATCTTCTTGTAGAACAAGCCTTGTCCTCAGGATTTGATTCTCAAAAGCGAGCCACAGGCCCTAATTTATTTACCATATTGTTGGGTAATCGTTACAGAGTCAAAAAATATGCTGCATGTAAAACGCAAGCTAAATGCATCAGTTAAAAGTTCCTTCTAGAAGTGTAACATATAGTTCATGGATTTTATGTCGAGTTTCTAAAACGGCAAAGTGTTTCAAAGAGCCACTCCATAGTTATTAGGTAATGCTGAGAGTAAGCGGAATGCAATCGATTTCAATCTTAGCAAAGTATATTTACAGTCGTTTCGCCCTTTTGGGAGCATAAAACGACAAATCACAAGCTAGAAATTATTCACACTTGGATGGCGAAGGAAAGTCCATGGAGCAGATGTGAAATGAGATTTCAGAAACGGCGCTATTGGGGGAACGCTTGAATGGGATTTCGAATCTCTTGGCGAATCCACTTGCCCTATGGAGCAACTCGTATAAATCAAAAGCTTTCCGTCCTTAACGACCGGAATTTGTCATGACATACAAGCAGAAGAAATGAGAAGTCTAAATATGCGAGGACCATTCAGTTCTAGCCACAACATGAACTACGCATACGGATACAAGTTGGTGCCTATCGATTACTAGCGATTTTCGTGGGCCTCCTACAATTCAAGGGCACTGGAAATCTGCTGCTTTTGGACAAAGGACTGTTTCAATTATCCTTATTCCTCCGCTGTTATGAAAACAGCACTCAATAACTAGATTACCTGTGTTTTATATTTAAATTTATACTTTACTTAATTTCATTCACATATCAACAGTCAAGCATTATTAGGAAATGTTGAACTTCAATTTTATTTCTTTTTTATTTCTTTGTTTCAATTCATACAACTTTGGGGCCATATACTTAAAATATTACCACGTAAATAAAAGCTCTGAAATTCATTTAAAGAAGTCGTATATATGTTAATCTTCTTACGTAAATATACTGTGGGAGTGTGTTTGAATTTTCGCATACAAATCGCTGAAAAGCCTACTGCTTAAGCCCCGAAAATGTGCAGTAAAATGAAAATTTCTGATCTGGGTTAACGATTTCACGGTAAACATCGTTTGCTGGTACGTTATGGTTTGATTACTTCGAAATGCAACTACAATAAGGAAAAGTACTGCGATCAGGGACTTGGATACCTGTCTGAGACTCACAAGGTGTTGCGCCGGGAGTGAAGGGGACGATGCAGAAGGAAAGGCCGGTTTCCTAATTATTTCAGCTTCTCGGTGGTGTCTAGTACATACAACTGGTAGTACCTCACACTGGAGTTGGGAACATCCCCCTGGGAGTCTCTGAAGGAGTCGAGCGCACCATCGGTTGACGCAGAATAACAGAGCATCTTTTACCTTGGCATGCATTGCCCAAGTTACCTGTGGGCGCGAGCCAATTCTGAAAAAGCTAACAAATGAAACGTAAAGTGAACTAACTGAATGGAGAGGAAATTTGATGGATGTAATGAACCTTCCCTGCTCTCGGCTAGCGATCCGACGAAACTCCTTAAAACCCCATGAGTCAGAAGGGTCCGCCACAGGAATCAAATGCCAACCTCCTGGATGAGATACACATACGTGATATCCTGAGCCATTCTTCTCGGTAAGTACCAGTAGCTCCAGTTCGGCATACAACAAGGTGCTAGGCAGCTATACACTTTTCAGGTATAGAGAGTACCTGAGTAAGTGAGTGAGTGAGTGAGTGAGTGAGTGAGTGAGTATGTGTGTGTGTGAGTGAATGAGGGCGAGTGAATGTGTGAGGTTTAAGAGATATCTATCTTAAACTAGAGAGAATTATCTACCGTATTTTATGGAGTACGCATAGCATAAAAGGCCCTTCAAATTGTTGATAAATTGCCTAAAATGTGGTATCACTGTTAACCTAATTATCTACAAAAAATGGACTAAATATAAATGTATCAGCATCTACGTGCCTTCCTCCGTTTGTTATAGCCAAATGAATAGTAATTTCACTTGCAATATTATCAATTTGAGACCTGTGAGGAGTTTATATTTAGGCCTCATTTTCGGCAGCAAATTATGCTGAGAAATGTAGACGATATATTACAAAGAAGTGAAAACATTTAACGTTCTCGAAGGACTTTCCGAAACCACATGGGACTTTGGGACAGGAACATTGCAGGCCACGCCGTGGCTCAATGGTTAGACCACTTGGCTCTCACCAAGGAGGCCCGGGCTCGATCCCAGGTGCCCGCAAAGTGAGATTTTTGGTGGATAACACGGCGCTGGGGCTGGTTTTCTCCGGGATCTCCGGTTTCCCCCGACATCTCATTCCACCGGTGCTCCATCTTCATCTCATTTACCATCAGTGTCATCGCCTGCGGTGCCGTATGTAGTAAAAGCGGGCGTTAAACACTACACACACATTAAACACTACACACAGGAACATCGCACCTCGCTATCTAAAATCAAACATGAAAAATAACTGGGGCGCGTTTATCAGTAGATGTTCCATAAATTAGAGCGCGTAAGTTTCCTTCCTCGAAACTATATTTGCGATAAGTTATATTGGAGTTTACCTCAAATATCCCAGAAAACAGTAATTCCAAATCAGTGAACATCTTCGGCTAAGTTTTCGGTTTTTCAGTCATCATCTGTAGGGATCCATGAATAACACACTGAAGCCCAAGAGAATGCTTTATTATAATACATCGTAACAACTTATTAGACTACAGTTCCAGAAATTGCTTAGCGAGTAATCCCTGTGTTATTTAAATGTTCTGCTGCTGAGGTTTTAGGTGGATAACCATTTCTTAAAGTCTGCCAAATATAGATACACCTTACAAATTCCTTCTCAGTGTTCTGGAACAATATATCCTGGGTGTAGATAATCGAGTTGTAGAACACAAACAAAGCATCACTTTCCTCTGTTCTCTCAATAACGACAAACAATACAAGATCCACCAAATGAAGGCTTGAATGGTGCCTAATACAGAAGAGAAAGACACAGTATTAAGGTGTATAACTCATCTATATTTTATTACAACAATTGAGTTATCTGGGTGCAACAAGGGCATCAGTGGGGATATGTCATAAGAGATATATGGTCTTGAAGTTTTAAAAGTGTAGGAATCATTTAATAATGCACTAATACAGTAAGAGGCAGATTTATCACCTATAATGTACAAAATTCTAGTAGTTTAGCATAACATAATATCAAATTTAATGATTTAATGTCAAATATTGATACACATAGAAAAATAAATTAACGATGTTCTTGCATAGAAGCCTTTCAACTTTATAATCCTTACCATTTTAATACTTTTTGGATTATTGAACAATCTTTAGATGTCAGAATATAATTCTAAATCTGACATGTTAGTAGATAGGATATGTAGGTTCTGGATCACAGCGTCGCGACGCCTTGGCGTCAGTGGAAGGGGGAGGGGTAGAGACCGCGCAAGATGTTACATCTGGTATGGAAGGGACTGCCATGTCTCGACACGCATTCCCAGGTTTTATTAAGGGAAGTCATAAATTATTGTATATGTATGTTCCAGATACAGGCGTCGCGACATCTGGCGTTGGCGGAAGGAGGAGGGTTAGGAGGGGGACCCCCAAGATGTTACATTGGTATGGAAGGGACAGGCATGTCTCGACAGGCCCCAGTGATATGTTGGGAAGGATTAAGATTGAACATCTTGTTAAGTGTTGCCTGGCGTCTGTGGAAGGGGTGTTACATATGGCATGGAAGGGATAGATATGTCTCGACAGGTGTCTATGATATATGGGGGAGGGTTGAGATTGAACATCCGTTAAGTGTTGCCTGGCGTCAGTGGAAGGGGTGTTACATGTGGTATGGAAGGGACAGACATGAATTGTTATGCGACAAACACAAGAATGCATTCCCACGGTTTTTGGCAGGGGTGTGAGTGCACCGACAAGCAGTCATGTGAAACTTGAAGGTTTTTTCTTTTAAAAGTTAATGGGTCCCATTAATTCTGATCTGACAAAAATTGTGTCAGATCTTATGTCAAGAGAGACACATTTATGTTGCAGCTGTAATTCTGAACGAAAAAATGTCTCGTTCCCCTACATCTAGTGAAGGTCTATAGTGGGCGAGGGTTGAGATTGAACATCATATTTTATATGGTGTTACCTAGCGTAGTTAATCATATCCTATCACTGATTAGGTGAGAAGGTCCTTGGTTCAGTTCCCATGTTCCTTTGAATTATGTAATTGTGTTCTATTTCTGATCTATTGCACTTAGAACAGCGGGGGAAAGCGCAGGTTTTTTCATTTAGCATATTCTGTGAATGATTTATGATTCCGTATCCTAGAGACCCGTGGTTCGATTACCGTTTCTGTCGCAATAACTTGAATCTTAAATAACTCTTGAACTAATAATGTTAGCGCAATGAAATAGCGTATACATATATACTTTAGGTCTGAATCGTTGTTGCAATGGTAATTTACGCCTTAGGACCAGGGTTCAAATCACGCTAGGATAATTTAAATAGCATTGAATATAAATGCTTTTAGGCGTCTTGACAAGCTCACCCCTTAAGATCATACATCATGACTTGTCTCATGTTGAGAAGAGATGTTTACCTTAACCGATTTACATAGACTTTCAAATCAAAAGACTTAATTACAAAGTTTAATATATAAGCATGAGACTCAGACATAACAAGATGGACGTAATAATTTAACTTAAAAAAAGAGAACGGATGCCCGTAGCAACAAACATAAATAGGTTAAAATATATCAAAAGGGTTCAAGAAAGTGTGTTTGAGGATGAAGTGAAGGATTTTAAGGGTGCCCCATAGATGAGCTAAACGGTGTGATAGATGAACTTGAGAAAAATCGAACTGTTATGTTAAGAGATGTATAAAAAGGCTCCAAGAAGGTATGATTGAAGATGGAGAGATGCTTAAGGGTGGTGATGGGAGCTCCTTATGTAGCTTTAAAACTAAAAGGCGTAGCTTAGTCATGTTTATCCTCGTTTGAATTGTCTAAATTTTATCTTCAATCTAGTTATTTATTGCCCTTTTTAATTTTAATTTGTCTTATTTTTTCTCCCAAATGTTTTGGGATATTTCATGTAAATATCAGATTTTTAAACTTGTAATTTGTAATTCACCCATAAAAAACGAAGTTGAAAAGCTCATGGTTATACTAAGTTTAGGATACTTCCCCTCCCAAGAATAAATATTTGTTCGGTTGCTATTGCTTAAATATATTCACCAGATACTTTTCCCTCCTAATCACGAAGAATCAACTAATTATAAGCTAAAGCTCGTCAACACAATTATAATTTGGTATAAAACATTGTGGTTAATTATAAATCGCATACTGCAAGATAATATATAGCTTACAGGGCCATCTATGGACAGCAAGGAGAGGCCCGTCAAAGCATTCATTATTATATTTCTTGCCACCAAAACATCTGCTGCACTGTGCAACCCATATAACAAAAATTCCGCGGTGTCCTATATAATATATATTTACGAGGTTAGGGTAATGTATTACACTCACACAACTTTCTTAACTCATTCTTCTACAAATCATTACTTTTGTACTTGCTACAAGTTTATGTAAACGTTTATACAAGGAGTTTAATTACATATTTCGTTGTATATAAAAGAGTGATAAAGGAGACTGAAAGTTTAGTTAACAAGTGGCTCGCTATATACCGTCTTTAAAGTTTGTTGTTATTTACATGAATTACGAGTAACAGGAGAAGGAAGCTTTGCTTCGTACATAGAAAACTTATCTCGGATTTTGATAATGAAATCAAATAACTGATATAAGTTAATGTTTTTACATTATCCTCATTTATTTAGTACTAAGAGTTTCTTTATAAGTAATGATTTAACAGTTAACAAATCTTGTACAAGAATCGTTCAGAATATTTAGGACCACCCAGTTCGTTAGACAATCCATGAGATATATTTTTGAATGAAGGAATTATATCAGACATATGGCACTTTGATAATATCGTTAGAAACTCTTTACAGATAATAAACAGATACTCTCACTACTTTGTTAATGTAGACGATAGTTTTCGCAGGTTGGTATGATTGCATTCTTGGAAGATACTTGGTTATGTAGCGACTGCTTTTTATTTATTCGAAATGTTGGTTGTTAGTCATGTAGTCACATACAATTTGTGTGTGTGTAGTTCCGGTATAGTCCACTAGACAGCGATGTAGATCACAGGAAAAATAAAACTTAAATAAATAAATGTTATATACTTAGTGATTTAAAACACGCAGTCTGTCTCTCTGTTCGATTTTAATTAACTCGCCTCAGAAACAAGAACTCATGTCTTCAAATTAGATGATAGATGTAGAATTTACAAATAAGTAGATATCCTTTATCCTGAACAATTTACCGGAATACTGTATTTTAATTTTTCTAATGTTTATTACGTCACAGTAATATAATTGTTAACTGGACTTGTTAGGACTGGCATCTCAGGATTTAAATGTTAGCTTAGTCATATATGAAATGATAACTTACACGCAGCTTATTTAAACATTTGTATTTAAATTGGTAGTTTTTAATTTTCAGAAGGTTAGTGTGTTACTCTGGGACTGTATGACTCTGAACAAAGTGATTAAAAAGACAACTTACTTAAGTATAATACTTACTACATAAGTACAGCAACCTACAGAAATACATCACGGAGGTTCCAAATACCTTCCCTCCATGACAACTACCCTATAGACAGTACATGTTTCTTAGGTTCGAGCTTTACTTAGACCGTTGTAATTTTATTATTTTATGAGGGTCGCCTGATACGCATCCGGCCTCACTTAGAGATGGCGTCACTGGGTCAGTTTGACGAATAGCATAATATAGTTTAACCCTAGAACAGCTCGTATCCATAGATACATGTCAATAGGTTGTTTAGTTTTTGAATGACGGCATTTTAAACAAAACAAGTGTAGAGTTTTAACGATTCAATAGTTTCAATTGAAGATTCACTAACACTAACAGTGATTAAAGACTTTTATTTGAAAGGCTTAACGCCTAAAGAATTCAAGCAGGAAACGTACAGTATACTGAAAGAATCTGCCCAATCATGTACAATGATTGAAACGTGAGTTGTAGAGTTTAAAATGGGACGTACGAGCACGAGTGATGAGCCTCGCTCTGGACGTCATGTGGAAGTCAAAAATCCATAGATAATTGAAAAAATTCATCACTTCCTCCATCTACTTAATGTTAATAGCAATTATTGCTATATTGGTTGTTTACGCAGTACTTAAGTGACAGTAAACTGTTTAAATAGCTGGTCGCTATGTGATGGGTGTTGAAATTCTGTTCTCCTTTCATAACCAAGAGCGAAAAGGTAAACAATGATTTAACATTAGAGAAATGTGTCAGTTTTGGAAAATTCAGACAATTGTTATGCAATATATGGGAAATTGGTTTGGTCTACGGAGAAGATATTTACATAAATTGTACGGTTTATCATACTCTACCTTTTATATTAAGATTTTGTTTACTACTTTTACTAAATTTTCCCAACTGAAGAAATTTGTGAGGGCATCGCTAGTAAATTCAATATCGTTATTTGTTATATTTATCATGAAAGTTATATAAGTTTGCATTTCAATCCAAATTGCTAGTACCTAGAGAAGCAAAATTTGGAAAAACGTAAAACTTTGACACTAAGTTTTTGAATAGGTTGCAGTATGTGGTAGATAAAGAGGTCGCAATATACATAAGTGCACATTGAAAATAGGTGAAAGCACGGATTGAAATCCAACCAGTTAGAGAACTTTTTGAATCGTTTATGACTTTAGAAAAGAGCATTTCTAATCATAACTGTATGTGACTACCAAAATTCTCATTATACATCAATATAATGTACCTGAATTGACAATGGAACTATGAAACAAGAAAGCGAACTGTTCAAAGATATTCCTACTTTAGGAGACTTGACCTCTCAAACTCAATTGCCTTTTCTTGTGATACTTTGTCAGTACAAATAACAGGTAAAGTCTGTTTAGCTAACTTATGTGCAGTCGGCCGCTGCCTTTGCCGAACCTTTATAATCGTTTTACAACCCTGGCCGTCCTCCCCGCAGACCTTTATGCAAGGTTGCTAACTTTCTCGATACGTCATGTGTATCGTACGAGGTTTCGTCTAAATAAATTATCTTATGTCCATTACTGCAAAACTTTCTTAGTTTTGATAATATATATCGCCAAGCTACAATTCTACTGGATTCCATAATAACCCTTCTCTTATTCAATGTGCGGTATTTGAAACCCAGCTCCTTTAGGAGATCGCGCAAAGTGCAGTACCCATAAGGAAAATCACAAATTTCTTGCAAATGTGCAACCAATTCCTCTAAGGTGGCCGTTCTCCCTTTTGAATAGAATTTATAAATTTCTCGACGAATTAAATCGCATATGAAATTATCTACTTTAGAGAAACGTTTCCTTTTGTTTTCACTCTTGATCGACGTCTTTGGTATTCCTTTTGTCACAATATTTCTTACTGTATTTCTGTAAATACCCAGAATTTATCATCAGGTTCTTTGCACGAGCCCTTACCAAGATTATTTTTCAGCACATATTCTTATGTGTTCAAAACAAGCGCTTGAATTTGCTTAGAAACAGTTCCCGTTATAACTTTGTTTTGTGAGGCTTTTCCAGTAATATAACTCGGCCCAGTTATTCACACTATTGTCTTCACTTTAGAAGATCCGTGGTTCAAATCCCGGCTATGGCATTGAATTTTTCATTATGACTCTAAGTTTCCACAATTTAGCCTACACACTGCCAGTGTGAAAGAATAATTAATTCCCAATTTAAGAAGTGTTTGATTTTTCTTTTGTGTGATAATACTCGCATTGTGTCTTTCTGATTGTGTTTATTCACCACCTTCACGCTATCATATTTAACAGCAAAACAGATACCGCATATTCTGCACTCACATATACACTCCTCACTGTCAACATTTCGTAAGCACTCTTTATAACTTTCGTCCTGTAACAATTCTTTAGGAAACGAACTTAGGTATCGTATCTTCATTTCACTACTATTACTCACAATTTGCAGTTATGAAAACTAGTCTATTCATGCAAGGTCCGAGCGTTCCAACAATTGCCAGTAAACTCAATCAGTTGATAACTGACAATGAACCAACGACCGAACATAAAAGTAGATTTTGCCAATAAAAACGTTTCCGTGACTTGCCTGTGTTTATTTATTGTTCGAGCCATATATTATACAGGAAACAACGAAAAGCTGTAGAATAAGAATAGAAACTTAGCGTTTTGTTACAATTAGAAAATTGGACATAGTTATTCAAAAAGTTAAAGAGTAATATCATATTCAAGTTCGTAGATAAAATCATTGGCCCGTATACCCGGAGAATTCATTCCAAATGGGGGCGCTATGAGCGGCGCCCGAATATCTGGCAACCCTAAAAGGAATGGAAAGAAAACAAAAAGGAAATGTACGAGTATCATCATGGAATATGAGAAACCACTCCAACATTAACCTACTGATCAGCAAATATCACAAAACACACAAGGTTCAATTGGGTGGTCGACGGGTGTCGAAGTGGAAACCTCATACGCTACGGAACCATCTCGCTGGGTTTCACCTAAGTTTCCCTATTTTGTCCAAAATTATTTTCACTGGCAGACGAAATATTTCCACTTCACTTATTACTTCTTATCACTATATTTTTCGTATGTTCTTTTATAATACGCTACCTTGTATCTGTCGTTTTTATGACTTCACTTCTCATAGGCTTAATATAAAAACTTTATTTGTGTAATAAGCCTCATCACTTCAATACTTTCAGCGTTATTATCTCCACTTTGACCATCTACTTTGCACGTCACTATTCTATAATGCATATTTATCATCATAACTTATCCTTAATTCATTCCCTTGACCTGTCCCTCCATTCCGTCATACTCATTCTCACCACTAACCTCTGCTTCTTTCCTACTCCTTCCTTGATGTTATTATTATTTTTAATTTACACACAATCAGCACAAACCTAAAAGAAAACTTCATCATTCTCACCAATACCGGGGTTCAAAGGTGGCGCTCCTATCGGAGAAAACCTAAAAGAAAAGTATTATCTTGGTACCACAGGGGTTCGAAGATAGTTCTACTATCGGAGAAAACCTTAAAGAAAACTCTATTCATTTTTACAGTTTACGATTATTCTTCATCTAGTATACAATTCACATAAGAGAAAAAATTAGACAAATTAAAATTAAAAAGGGCAATAAATAACTAGATTGAAGATAAAATTTAGACAATTCAAACGAGTATAAACATGACTAAGCTACGCCTTTTAGTTTTAAAGTTACATAAGGAGCTCCCATCACCACCCTTAAGAATCTCTCCATCTTCAATCATACCTTCTTGGAGAATTTTGATACATCTCTTAACATAACAGTTCGATTTTTCTCAAGTTCATCTATCACACCGTTTAGCTCATCTATGGGGCACCCTTAAAATCCTTCACTTCATCCTCAAACACACTTTCTTGAACCCTTTTGATATATTTTAACCTATTTATGTTTGTTGCTACGGGCATCCGTTCTCTTTTCTTAAGTTAAATTATTACGTCCATCTTGTTATGTCTGAGTCTCATGCTTATATATTAAACTTTGTAATTAAGTCTTTTGATTTGAAAGTCTATGTAAATCGGTTAAGGTAAACATCTCTTCTCAACATGAGACAAGTCATGATGTATGATCTTAAGGGGTGAGCTTGTCAACACGCCTAAAAGCATTTATATTCAATGCTATTTAAATTATCCTAGCGTGATTTGAACCCTGGTCCTAAGGCGTATATTACCATTTCAACAACAATTCAGACCTAAAGTATATATGTATGCGCTATTTCATTGCACTAACATTATTAGTTCAAGAGTTTCATTCACAGAATATGCTAAATGAAAAAACCTGCGCTTTCCCCCGCTGTTCTAAGTGCAATAGATCAGAAATAGAACACAATTACATAATTCAAAGGAACATGGGAACTGAACCAAGGACCTTCTCACCTAATCAGTGATAGGATATGATTAACTACGCTAGGTAACACCATATAAATTCAGATGTTCAATCTCTAGCCGCTTATTTATGAGGGTCATTAAACATGCCTGCATTCTTTCACATAACACCGACGCCAGGCAACACTTAACAGATGTTCAATCTCAACCCTCCCCAACATATCACAGAAACCTGTCGAGGCATGTCTGTCCCTTCCATACCACATGTAACACTTTCGGTGGTCTCCACCCCTCCTCCCCCTCCCCCTTCCAGCGACGCCAGATGTCGCGACGTCTGTATCCGGAACATACATACACAATAATTTATGACTTCCCTTTAAAAAACTTGGGAATGCGTGTCGAGACATGTCTGTCCCTTCCATAATACCAGATGTAACACATTGGGTGGTCTCCACCCCACCTCCCCCCTCCCACCGACGCCATGGCGTCGCGACGTCTTTATCCAGAAGGAACCTTTCCTATCTACTCATGTTATTTGGGACACCATAATTTACATATTCCGTGTTTAGGACATGAGTAAGTCAATCAGCATTTTATGGCACAGTGTCAGCGTCAATACATCTGATACCACACTGTTTGGAGATTAGTGTAGACGACAAAACGTCTGAATGCAAAATCTCTAACATTTAGCACGTGGTATCTTAGAAAACAGGAGCAAGAGTTTTGTCCAATCTTGTGTTAGATAAGCAGCATTAATGATATTGAGCCATTTGTATGTGGTTAAAGTCTTCCATCATTTTCTCATATTCAGCAGGAAGTTCTAGATTTTCAACCGTCTTTCCTAGCACACCTTATTTCCCACAACTTCGATCACACTGATTGTAGGAGTTACCCCTAACAGAGTGTCAATATAATTCAGAATTCGTCCATTTCATTTACCATGTGGCTTGTATCGTATTAGCAGTAGCAGCAAGCACAGAGTATTGGGAACGGCATGGACATGTATGCAAGATCAGGATAGCGCACGATTTCTTTTCAAGCACCTCCTGCAGTCCACAGATGTCATATCAAAATTTCTATAGAGACGTTACTTGAATGTCTGAGGAATGCAACGCACGCATTTATGCAACAACAGCGTTATCCGTTTAACTTGTTGCACACAGGTATTCAATTTATAGAATAAGGATTTGTCTTATGTGAAATGTTGACATAGTTATGCAGTTTTCGTTAATCTCTTGGCAAGTTGGCCATGGTAACTCAATGGGTTAGAGCGACTGGGCGGAAAGCAGGAGATCCGTGGTTCAAATCCCTTCCATGGCATTGAGTTTTTATGTTGACTCTATCTATCAAACACCCTTAAGGAGTTTTTGAAACATTAGCTGAGAGGTAAAATTCATGCGAGAACCAGATCATCCATTTTCATTTGTTGCAGTTGTACACCCATAATACATCCATTAAATTAATCCTAGGTTTGATATATTGAATGTCCAAAATTTCATAGTAACGGCTCTATTTAGATTTAGATTAGATTTTAGATTAGATTTTTATTGTGCATATTCCAAAATTTTACAATTTACAACTTTTGGCTACATTTATTTGTCTTTACCTTGTTGCCACCTTGGCTTGCATGACACCCTGGTCATATGCTCTGCCAGGTAACTCTTAACCTCCATGCCTCCTTGTTACTTCATTAGTACCATTCTTCCCCTCATCCTCCTTTCTTATATTCTTTACATTTCTGGTCCATTTTTCTTTTACTTTCTGCAAGAACTCACCAATACTTCTTATCTTCTTTTCCTCCCTGTCCGTTAACATTGTATAGCTACTATCCTCTTCTCTATTTTCTCCCATTTTTCCCCCTAAGCCTTTTTTTCTTCACATTGCAACCTCCTCGCATTCTGTTACATAGTGATCTATACTTTCTTTTCCCCCACACAATTCACAAATTCCCTTCTCCCTATCTCTGATCCCTCTTAGAAATATTGTTCCTGTTCTCATCCAAGCTAACCCTTCTCTCTCTTGCCTATTGCAGTAATCTACATATGCTTCTCGTCCCAAATTTCTTGTTATTTTCTTGGAAAATTGTAATGATTTCATATTTTCGAGACTTCCCCATATTTCCTGTCTTTCTATATCTTCTATTCTGCATTTTACCAATTTACCCACATCACTTTTATTCCTTTTCTCTAATCTCCATATATCTCCCATTCCTATTTTTTCCATGATTCTTCCTATCTTTGCCTCCCAACAATTTGAATTCACTAATATTTTTTGCTATCTTATGCATAATTTCATAATTTCCCCTTTTACTTTGGCCAAACACCTATACCAAAACTTTATTATTATTTCCAATATTATTACATTTCTTTTTGTTTTTTCTAATTCTATTAAAGCTACTTCCCTAGGTGCTGATCTTGGTAAGCCTAGTAGCTCTTGACAAAACCTTCTGTAGTTTCGGTCCACCGTTCTGTTTTAACTCTGTGCGCCCGAGATCTCCACTGCATATAACATTTTGGATTCAACTAGTGCTTCACACATTCTTTGAAACCATTTGGTTGCTATATCTAGCTTATACTTGCATATTCTTATCCCATTCATTGCTACTCTTCGTTTTGCTTCCATTTTTCTCCTGTGTGCTCCCCACTTTCCATTGTTATTCAATCTCACTCCTAAGTATTCAAATTCATTGACCACCTCTACCCTTTTGCCATTTAGTATCCACTTTTCATCCTTTTTTGGTTTAATTCCCCTCTTGAAGACCACAACTTTTGACTTATCTATGTTTATTTTTATACCTCACTCGTCACAGAATTTTTGAATTTCATTTATTGCCTCCTGCAATCCCACTACCATTATAGATCCTACCATTAAGTCATCCGCATATAGTAGTCCAGGAATTTCTTTGTTTGCCACTAACGGACAGTGCTGATTTCCTTCTTTAACCTTGTCTATTATCTCATCTATAAATAATTTAAATAAAATTGGACTCCCTTTGCATTCTTGTCAGATTTCTCCAACCTTATACAAAACCTCACCTCTTCATAGATTTTCTCTACTACTTTTATATATTTTCCACTTAAACCTTTCATCCTAAATAACTTATAAAAATACAAAATTGGTGAAAGGTTAATAAATTTTATAGGAAACTGCTTAGTTGCAATATCGAAATACAAACTGCCGACGTAACGAAAAAGCAAGTATGTGTTAAAAATAAGTTCATATTAGCTCAGAAATAGATTGCAGTATTTGTACATTTATGGTGTTCCATCTACTGTAAATTCTAATGATGCATTAAATAAACAATAACAATTATAAATAAGAAGATCTTATTAACCAGTTTATGTGGTTAATGTGAAAATGAGAGGTCCCTGATAGTTAATTTCAATGGTTTTTTTCAATGGCTGGTTTAACAAAGTATGTAAAAATATTTAGTAGGCAAATTTTCTGAAATGCACTTTTTGCATTCGATATTATTATTATATATGTAAATTGTACATGTACAAGTTTTTTTCAAGTAAACTCGAACAGAACAACTGAAAATGGTAATTAAGTGTAGCTTGCCTTAACATACTTCTGAATTAAAAAAAACTCTCTTCTTTATCTGCTCCATAAGCAGAGCAGGATAGAAACAAAAACAAAGGATGAAGCCCGCAAAAATGTATAAAATGTTCATTTAACTAAACGCATAAATATTACAAGATTTATTCCTACACTTTCTACAGCAATTCTAGTTTTTACATTTGACAAAGCATATTTTAATATCATTTCACCGTGAAAGCTATTTTGCTTAAAGAACCAATAACTAAATAACGCATAATTCGTCCGCATAATTTACTAATCACTATTGATGCAAGGATGGATGGATGGATCCGCATCGACCGTGCACTTTGACTTGGGTTTTACGTTTTCACCTTGTCAATAATTTGAATGCTAGGGTGCTTACTTTCACACCACGATTTTCTTTACTCCATTTCTCTTCACATTATCTCTGTACCATCGCTTAAGTATGCCTGAAAATTGTGTTCATTGATAGTGCATGACAGATGGTGCGGTGGCTGTTGTAATTTATAGACTGTTCTCGATGTTTTTGCGTTGTTCCTCAGCACATATTAGGTATTTCCCGCGTCTCTGTGCCCTACCTGCCTGCGACCCTGTGTTCTACTGTGGTCCCGTCATTTCATCATTTCCATCTGGGTGACCCTAGATCACAAAATCCCCCTCCGTTGTATAAACTATACATATATCAATGGCTCGAAGTACTTGAATCACACAAGTAGCACGACCCTTAATTATGTGGCATGTGTTATGTAATTTATTATGAAATGACAAAGGAAAAGCAATAAATGAACAATATTTGCAAAAAGAATTGCTTCATTTTCAAACAATAATACAAAAGCAGCGCCCACGTCTAATTTATATTATCTATTTTCACATTCTCAGGTTTCTCTATTGTAATACTTACTGCAATTGTTAAACATGGAGTGCAAAGCATCTATATTTGGTTCCCTTGTAACTTACTGCTCAATATACACCAAACTTATATCCATGTATCTGAATTAAGCCAAGTTCCCGGTCCTCGCTGCGCTGCTGTTTTCAGTTAAACGAATTTGGCACAAGGGACATTTGTCTTATGGTATGTATAAGGCCAAATTACTCTGAAATCCTGCGAGACCTGCCCTGCTTAAACACACTTTTTCTATAAATAACAGGACGCCAGAAACTTTATTGCTCATCGAAACATGAAAATCTTGTTTTTAAATAGTACTATACAACTTTTATTAGAAGTTCATCGTAAACAATACAAGAGCTATTATTTGTCCTAATAATCACTTTTAGCTACACTCTCCATTCAGCAGTGGAATAGTAAGAGCACATATTTTATAAATTTCCTTAGACTCTACAAGCAGTTTACCAGTATCACACCACCTGCTTCAATAACTAAATATGCTTCTCTGAAGCTTTAATAAATAGTTTTCAGTTTTGATCTTCTAATCACAAGTGATCTTTTCAGCACTTCCTTGCAGACATAATAAACCACATAAATATTATAACAATAAGGGACCAATCAAACCATTTAAAACGAACACAATGAATATAGCAGTTGGTTAATACATGTTTTTAAATTAAGGCAGAATATTTTACACAGGGTTCTAAACACATAGAGGAATGAATTGTGGGTTTTAACGTACTTATTTGTACTTTTCATGAAAATATGGTGGTTTTGCTATCTACTGCCAATAAACGTTTCATGATCGCTGAAGCAGCACACTATACAGTGTTTTGCTATAGAGGGACACATTAATAAACTATGCAGTTACCTTGCTGGTGAATAACTTACGTTTCTCTGAATTCAGATTCAGTGATAAATTCATAATCATTGAAAAGAATTATTTATTTAGGAGAATCTTGAAATTCAATTAACGGGAATATCCACGGATAGAAGGAAGTGTAGCCAGCATCTAGCCTAAAAGTCGCATATCACGGAATGAATATAATTAGTATTGTTCTCTGAGAATGAGCAATTATTGAAGGTTTCATTTTGAAAAAGGACAATAATTTGAATCCGTATAATTTATACCTTTTCCAATGAAACTTTTGTATATTACGAATCATATACAAGTACCAATGGAGAATTTTACCACACGTTGTGTTCAAAAAATGTTGTTTCACATATTGTGACAATGACAGAACGTTCCCGCCTCGGTAACGTAGATGGTAGCATGCCTGCCTCACGTTCAAGAGGTCCCGAGTTCGAATCTCGGTCAGGTCGAGTTACCTGGATAAGGTTTTTTACAGGTTTTCCCCCTTATCCTGATAGACGAATGTCAGGTAACTCTAAGCTCCGTGGACCCCAGACTCATTTGAGCATCATTTTACCCATTTCAGTCATCGTCTGATATGATTTAACGTTGGAGGACGTAAATTTAAAAAAAAATGACAGAACGTAATAATGAGGGTCATTACGTGCAAATGTACGTGCAAGTTTCAGATGAAAAAAGAGGAGGAAAATGCTCAAATATGATATTGTCACCCAATTAACGGAAGGCAGGACCAACTGGCAGCTGTGTAGGCGACAGGAACCGTCTAGACCACGCCTACCCATTTATCTCTGTGCCACTGACTGAGGGGATGGTTAGAAAGCCACAGTACCATCTCTTTCCCCTCCCCCTGACGTCTGGAAATATCGGGATAATTGTCCGAGCCGCGAAGTTTCCAGATACAGTGATCTGCCTTTATAAGGGCTACCGTGGACCAGTCAGTTGAGTTCTTGGCGAGCAGCCGTGAGCGCAGTGCTGGCCAATGGACTGGAAGACTGTGAACGTGTACAAAAGAGTTGTACGTAATTGTGAGTGTGGAGTGGACCTGTGACAGACGAACTGGTGGATTGTAATTGTGTGCGCTACGTAATTCTATGTAATCGGCAAGTGTTCCAACTGTAATTCGGTGGAAATAAAGAACATTTTGTGTTTGTGCAATTGGACTTTTAATTCTACGAACCCACAAAGTTACAATATAAAGGAGAAAAACGATGCTCGCTTATTCGGCTACTTCAACAACTTCTCCTTCCTCTATTCCAGTTTATTCATTTACATACAAGTACATAAAATTATCACTTATCAGAAGAAGAGCATGTTTTGCTGTACTGCAGGGCCTTAAAATATGAACAGTTTAAAAAGTAAGTTGGTTTATAATACAAGATGGAACATCAATGTAGATGCTGAAGTTTTTTTTCTACATCCACATAAACTAATGAGGAAATGTTGTATTCATTCGAAATGGCAACTCTGTGGATGTGGTAAATTCCTCAATGTTCGTATTTCTTAAAGACTAGACTCAGGTTTGTGTTTAGCAAGTTCACCTAACTGCTCCCTCATGGAAACAAAAGTATTCAAATGTTTATGCTTTTCCAGATCTTGTTCCTCTAATCGTTAAATAACTGCAGTAAATGACGTGTATTTATCTGCATATTACGATTTTTCTCCTGTAACAGAATTTGCATCACCTTGGAAATTGCATCTGCGCTTGTTGGATCCAAAGGAAGCACAAACGTTTTAATTTTATCAGCATTTTCACACAGCATGACAGCACGCCAAGAACCAAATGAGTAATAACCGTGAAATGTCACTTGGCAGTTATGAAGTGTGCGTTCGAATGATACGAACACCTGAGATCATTGCAGCTTTTGAAGTTTTCACTGAGAGAGTCCCCGCCGCTCCATTCGGCAACATGCGTCTGCACTAGGGATTGGACGACGAATCGTCAAAGAACTGTTTAGGTTCCACTCCTACAAGTTACAGACCCAGTGCCGCGTAAGGAGTTTTGCAAACGGGTGCTGGCTAAAATCGAGGGCGTCCGTTTCCTTACGAACGCATGGATGTCAGACCAGGCACGCTTCTACCTTCATGGGTACGTAAACAAACAAAATTGCCTTTACAGGCTAATCGTCGTGAGCTTCACGAGCGTCTATTACATAGCGCCAATGTTGTAGTATGAAAGTGAGGATGGAATGGCAGCAACATAACATCCGCTCGGTATGTTGATATGCCTGAAACATTCTTTACTGCGAGACTGCACGCTCTTAGCATCAAAAACATGTAGTTTCATGGAAATCAATTGTTCTTTCACCATGGCCGTGTGTAGGCTACAGTATGGAAAGGTAGAGTCAGACTGAAAAATTCAATGCCATAGCCAGAATTTGAACCACGGATCTTCTGCTCTCCGTCCAGCCGCTCTAACCATTGAACTACTATGGCCAGCATGCCGATATGGCAATAAATTCTCCAACTGACTCGTATTTTTGCCGGTAAATTTTTCCCAGTGTGAAAGAACAATTAATTTCCATTAATTGAGCTTATAATGGTTAACTATATAGGCCGGGACTTAAAGTACTTACACGTTGTAAGTCGCCATTAAGGTAGTTGTCTCATGTGTTTATGAGAACTCCTAAGTGGTTTACCGGGAAAAATACGAGTCAGTTGTATAATGTAATGGCATATCGGCACTTTGGCCATAGTAGCTCAATGGTTAGAGCCACTGGACGGAGACCAGAAAACCCGTGGTTCAAATCCCGGCTATGGCATTGAATTTTTCAGTCTGACTCTACCTTTCCACTTAGTTTCAGCAGTACGGAGCCATGTCACATACTGCTCGACAATCGGTGGAAGCCGTTAGCCAACTGTTTGGAAGACGCGATATTTCTCGTAACGGCGACATTCCATGGGCTGCGAAGTCATCTGATTCCAGTGTTTGCTATTTCTTCCTGTGGGGACATCTTTAAAGCAAAGAGTGCCGATCACGTCCTGCAGCTATTCAGGAAACTAAACAGCTGATTGAAGGCGAAATCACTGCAACTCCCCGAGACATGCCACAGCAGCATTCCGGAGTTTTAAGAGCTGAAAATGTGCTTTTGATATGCCCTTGTTCCTGTTTTCGATATAACAAAGCCCCTTAATCGCAATTTTTTTGCGTACGTCGAATAACAGTTCAACCAGTGTCTATGAAATCTTGTTTGAATTCCCGAACCAGAACTGTAAACCGGATACTGGACATCTTTGGCATGGTATAGTCTAGTAGCACACTCGTTTAGTAAAGTAAAAACAAACGATTAAATCCAGTCGCCAAAATACGAAGTTTATGTAATGCTAAAGCGTTCACATTTGCACTAAATTTGCATCCAAATTCTCATATAACCCGCGACAATTATCGGAACTATGTGCGTGCCATTATTGCCGTCTCTTCATGACCTTGGCCTCAACCTCCGCGTTAACAGATGAAGTCTGTTAAAATAACAAACTCATATTCATAAACAGCAGGCTATTGAAATTTCTCGTGAAATGAATTCTCGTAAAATTAAAATGACAAAATTATATACACTCACACTCAATTGCTTTACTGCGGGCTAATTTGTAGTGGAAAAGCGAGAGAAAGAGGATTTGTCGTACACACAATTATTTTACATTGTTTTGGGTGCATTTGCAAGTTCCTCGCGGTATTTACTGATAAAGGGAGACAAACTATTTGCATGCTTAGAGAAATCAGAGGATATGTTAATTGAAGGTTAAATATGTAATACTGTTTAATAATCATAAAGTATAACTTAGAATGCACCTAAAAGAAGAACATGGAAAAGAGGGATTATGAGCATGTTTGGAATAAACAGAGTTCAAAGGTCCAAAAAGGGGGAAAGGTACAGAAAAATGCCTCCCTTAGCAACTTAAACAAAAGTCTTTCCTGTGGTGTGCTTCCGAACAGCTTCAATTTTTCCTGAGGAAGAAAGTACGCACCTAAAATTTCTGTTCTTAGTAATAACTGTAGGGAGGCTAGAATATTATTGTAATCACTTATAGTCACAGAATACTAAGAAATATGTTTATTGTTAATATACTGTATAGTTAGTAGAGAAAAAGAAATTGGCATATTTGAAATGGTTACAGACAAAAAAGGGAGAAGACGTGCTGGTATATAAAGCGATTGCAGCTCAGACTAAAAAGAAAGTAAGAACAGCGCACAAAGAAAGCTGGGATATATACGTCTCTAATATTCAACACCATATAGATGGCAGACAAGAAAATACATATAAAATAATAAAGCTTTTCTCTCAACAAGAAAGAGACATAGCAGATATAAACGTAATATAAGGAGAAGGGTGGATCCGATATTTTCAAGAACAGTGGACAGATAAAACAAAACTTGATGAACAAGAATTCCAGGAGAAGTTGAGTACATCGAATTAGAGGAATTAGAAGAAGACTTAGAGGGATCGAAAAGTTAGAAATCCTCTGGTGTGGATGGTGAATTACTAAAATTAATAAAGTATGCTCCAATGGAGTGGAAAGTTGGAGTTTTGAAACTCCTAAATCAATGCTGGAGTCAGAAGAAAATCCCAGAAGAATAGAGAGTAACAAGAATTATTTCTATTTTCAAGAAAGGAGATCGAATCAAATTTACTAATTACAGAGGAATTAGCCTATAAAATGAAGCATACGAAATGTATGTGAAAGTAATAACAAAACAATTACAAGTCATTACTGAAACCATCCTCTTGGAAAAACAGTCGGGATTTCGGACGATAATATATCGATAATATATTCATAATAAAACAAATTGTGGAAAAATCCAAAAAGTTTAAAAAAACTCCATTTATTGCTTATAGATTATCAGGAGGTATTTGATAATATCAAAATAGTTAAACTTTGGTAAATCATGGAATTAAGAGGTATTCCTAAAATTGAATCGATGTGATAAAAAGTATATATGAAAATTCCATCATATGCTATAGATCCATAGAAGGATTAATATATTACGAGAAAATAAATTTAGGAACAAGACAGGGCTGCAGTCTGTCTCCTACACTTTTCAACAATCTCCTCTTCGCTGGTGATGAAGTTGTTTTAACTAGTGACGAAGATTCATTATAAAGGGGGTTGTTTGAACTATATAAAATTACCAAAGAGATCAATTTGACCATTTCGACAGAGAAAACAAAAGTGGTGGCCTTCATAGGTAATAGGACGGTGAGATCAAAGGTGGTAGTAGAAGATTATATCATAGAACAGGTTAATACGTTTAACTTTCTTAGCTGACACTTATCCTACATTCATAAAAAAGATGTTGATTATAAAATTGCAAAATTTAGTAACATCTGTGGTTCTATTAGAAGAACACTTTGTAACAGGACAAGAAAGATACGCAGATTAAGTTATAGAATAAAGAGGCAATACCAACAATACCAAGTGAAACTTGGACATTAAAGGAGAAAGATAGTAGCCGACTACAAGCAGCAGAAATGCGATTTCTCCGACGTTTAGCGCGAGTGACCCAACTGGATCATATTAGAAATGATTAAATAAGAAACATCTTAAAAGTTGGCAACATGTTAGAAACTGTAGAACAATGTAAACAGAAATTGTGAGAACAGTACAACGTATGAACCAAGATAGAATCTTGAAAATAACTGCTGAATATGTACTTACTGGAGAAAGAAGTATTGGCCGGCCAGCAAAATGATGGATTCAACAAATAAAGGACCCGCAACAGACCTAGGTCCTATATCTTGAAGTAGAAGAAGATGTTTAAGTGTAATTCCAATGATTTATAGCTTTGAAACTTAAAAACTAGCAATGCAATTTACTATTGAGTAACTCCTGACCAAATAGAAGACAAAACACTGGCTCCCCTGTTTTGCTACAGCGTATTCATATCGTTCATTTGATATCCACTATCGAGATAGCAGAAAGCCTTTACTGTGTGGCCGCTTGTTGACACCATAGTGTTGACGACAGTACCATCTATATGACTTTAGTCTGAGTGGCTCATTTGGCTAGGCGCTGCCTCCTTATCTCAAAGAGGCTCGGTAAAACCCGGTTCAGATACATTACTTTCAGGAATTGGAAGATCCATATGTTTCGTTCACGTCTGCGGTGAACATCTTCAGTGGTGGCGTGGTCTGAGTCTTTTGGCTGAAACTTCTGAGCCCGGAAAATTCTTCTATCTTCAAATTAGACTACGGCCGTAAAAGCTTACGACTATTCATGAAGAGTGTGATGTTAAGCGTATCATATTTAGAACCATAACTTTTAAAAATTTGACGTGCCCGTTGGTTTTCTTAAAACAGATCAGAAGTAATCGAAGTGCTCCTTTTATAGGCCAAATTTTTGTTGATATCCGTAACTTTTTATAACAATCAGCCAAATCAATTTCTGATATTTTTCGTTTCACGAACACTCTTTGTGATAGTTTCTATAATGTTGCATTATTCATTTTCTCTTTTGTTTCTTGCTTTTGTTTCAGAAAAAGATTTCCTTTACCCTTTTCTACTTTCCAAAATCCACATTTTTCAAATTTTACGGATCTTTCTTCATAGCCTTTCTATATATCCTGTTACATTCTGTCTGCTTTAAAGGAACATCACTCCTTGGTAATTTCCCCATATTAATTAAAACTTACAAAAAGAAAGAAGTAGTAAATAAATAAAAGATATGAAGAAGGAACTTAACTTTATCAATGTAGTGAACATTTCAGCTTTATGACTGTTGAGTTTCAGTATTCCAGTAATGGAACTCATAATTCACTCATATTGCTCGTTCAATTAATTTCCTCATTCACCTAATCTTTCCCCTACAACGAGGGATGTATGAGGTTATGCTGCAAACATGGATTTTGAGGCTAGTAAACAGTTCGTTGATCTATATGATATTAGTGGTACATAGCAAGTTGGTTTTTTAAGAGTATCAATAAATAATTTCGTTTCAATTATATAAAAATTGCCGCGCCATGGCAGATAGTTCTTTTTTTTAATTTGCGTCCTCCAACGTTAAGTCATACCGGACTATGAATGAAATGTGTGAAATGAAGCTCAAATGAGCCCAGGGTTTGTGGAGCTTAGAGTTACCTGACATTTGTCTTTCAAGATACGGGAAAACCCCGGAAAATACCTTATCTAAATAAGTCACCAAGACCGAGTTTCGAAGTCGGGACCTCTTGAACGTGAGGCAAACACGCTACCATCTAATCTACAAAGATGGGCCGTGCCGTGGCAGAGGGTTAGACCGATTGGCTCTCACCAAGGTGGCACGGTTGGGTCCCAGGCGAACGCAAATGGAGATTTGTGGTGGACACAGTGCTGGGTTAGGTTTCCTCGTGGTCCTCCGGTTTTCCTCACCATCATTTAACCAATTTCTCCATCATTAATCTTTCCTATCATTCATTTCACCCTCATACTGTCATCCACTTCACTCGCTCTCATCCAAGGAACCTCTCAACCCTGGTTCCTCTATCAGGCTCAGAACTTCGGCTTCCCTCGCCCCGACTTTCCGGGACATTCCTAACACCGGGACCAGCGATGAAAGGGAGGAAAAAAGTTATATAATGACTCATAAAGAAGATAATTTAACAAATAGTCTATACAAAAATATTCTACCTTTGAGTATAAATACACCTTTATATTCCTTTATATTCCAAACGGTGCTCTTTCTAACAAGCCAATTTCCACTCATAAAGCAGGATTGCATTTGCAAATGCAGCTTCTTGCTGATGTTTTCCTAATTAATAACTGTCCATATTGGAGAATCATGTCATATCAGTGGGACATGATTTGACAGTAATATATAAAATTAATTGATAATTAAGGAAAGATGATATAGTTTCCTATCCTTCACTTAAAACATAATTAGATCCCGTAATTTACAGGTTTACACCCTGGTTTCAATACTAACGTATGTAGTAGTATCCTGGTGCACCATGGTACCAATGAAAGGGTGAGAAATTCTATTTTCAATGGGCATGAAGAGTTAAATGGCTGGGATTTAAAATTGCTCAATCTAGGAGAAAAATATACATATGTCTGAAATGCCATTTTCGACAGATATGCCGCTTAAGGTGTCACAAGCCTATGGTATATAAATAAGCTTCACAATTTGGTCAATAGATATTATAGTTAGGACAATGGAAACTAAAAGCTGAAATCTTTCTATTCGCTGTCTAACTCAAATCTTCTGCTGGTTAGCTTTCACATACAACATTAAAAATCTTTTTTTAAACGCTGGATGTGCAAGCAGTACATGTACCGTACAATGCAAAATTAATCGCAGATGTAAACCAGACAACTATTACACATTGCCGAGTTTTAAACACACACACACACACACACACACACACACACACACACACACACACACACACACACACACACACACACACACACACACACACACACACACACACACACACACACACATGCCATAGCTCTTGTGTGGAGGAGAGAGATATTTGAATTGTTGAATTCGTATATTTACTAACAAACGATGAATATAACCGAAATAAATCATAACCAACTTTGAACGCAATAAAAACGTAATGCCAAATATATGTTAGGTCATATGAAATGCGAACAATATATTTTATAAAAAGTCGTACATATACAAGGGTTAGAAAACAAATAATAGCACTTCTAATGCAGTGATTTAACATAGGAGATTAATTGTGGCTTGTTTTGTATTATCTGCAAGCAGTAAATCATTTCTGGTTTACATTTATACATTTGATATATGAATTACTTGAGCTTTTCGCTGGTTGCCAAGAGAATGTACAACGGACTTCTGAAATTCCGTTTACGCATTTTCGCTTAGCATATTGTTGTAGGTTACTATTCAAGGTCCAAAGTTACCCATATCTTTGTTCGGTGCTGTGAAACGTTTAACCGAAACAAGCTATTGTGCATTCTGTGTCTGTTAAAAATGGATAAAGTTATACAAAACCCTACAGTAATATTCAAAGCCCCGCCAAATGTGACGTAAAAGGTGTTCGATCCTTAATGATTGAATTGTAAAACCTGTAGAAATTTGCAGGCATCTAGCACACGTTTATTTGGCTAGAACGAAATAAATGTGAGAATGTTGAGTTAAAATGCTCAATAATAATTAAGAAGAGAAGTATGGAGCAGCTCGGCCTGGACCTCCATCCATCACAGACCATTTGAACAAGTGAACAACAAAATCGAGCAAGACCGGTGTGTAAATCTAGATGAGTTACGGTTTCCTTCCCAAACATTTCTAGTTCTTTGCTTGATGAACTTCCTTTAGTGTATCTTCTTTAGAGTATCTTCCTTTAGTAGACCGGTAACAGCCGGCAGCAACACAGGAACTCTGAGTTTTGTGGACAGATATGGTGAATCTTTATGTAATGAACATAATTATTGGAGAAATGAATGTAACCTACAAATTTGTGATATGTTTTATTTGCTTCAGAATTTATTTCTAAATACATGACAACGAAGCGGTCATTTTATTTCTGACTGACCGCACTAAAGTAAGCCAAATTATGAATGTTTCACTTGTTATCAAGTACGGAATTCTTTGAAATTCCAAATGATGCCCTTAGTGGATACACTTCTGTAGCCTGAAACAATAGAAGTGCTGCGCAGTGCAACACACTTGGTAAATAAACACTGTCCTTTGTTTTGTAGCCCAACAGCTACGTTGCGGTATTTTATTGGAGTAATAGTCTGACATTAAATATTTAGACAGATAAAACGCTACATAAGATAATGAAGGCTAGTTTAACGCTCTCAAAACACATACAATTTATTGCAAATGACTGAGCATTAATATGTGCAGATAGGATTAAACCTCATTTTATAGCCTACAACCCTTAGTGTTGAGCTACTATTTACCCGTTTTAATAATATATGTAAAACATGTATCACGTAAAAATGGTGTAAATAGTATTCCATTCTGTTGCATGTATCCATCGTATTTCATATTTTGTAACAAAAACGTTTTTAAGATAAATAACATACTGTCTAGATGAACGCTAACTTTTAAAGCAGTTGAAATCAGTTAAGATGTCTGAAAACTCCAAATATGATACTTGAAGCATTTTTCTGAGTGAGTGAGAGAGAGGGGGGGGGGGTGGGAGACGGTTTGAGGATATGTGGCGTGTGTCCATAACATATCTAAAAGACCTCCACCACTCTAACATGACCATTATTTGGTACTTTAATTGTAAGCATAGCTGCAATTGTCCCTTCTCATTCCATTAGTAAGTCTATGGTGTAAATGATGAAATTCATTTTTTCGTATGCTCAGTGTTTCACCACGTTTTGGAATCATATTAAGTCTCCCGATTCTATAGTAATCTCATACAGACTTCACAGATTCTCAAACAAAACAACCTAGAAGAGAGAGAAGCCAAAGAGGTCATGCAACAGTTCCACTTATCTGTCCAGCATATCGGACATTTCGATGGTACTTTAATGATATATTTATTCCAGCTATTAGCAACGTAATTGGAACACGTCATCTACTTGTGGATCGTTTGATGGTGAACTGCTACAATAAATATCGTATATACATATATTATGCTATTAAGTATTGGGTAGTAGAGCTATGGGTGCTAAATATGACCAGAACAAATTTTGTGCCACAATTACCATGACCTTTGGAAGTGGTTTTTCACGCTAAATTGTCCATATCACGACCTGCGCGCTGGTTGCGGTATTGTTTTTTAATCATCTTAGAGATATCAGTCTGTATTCTATAAATATAGTAAAGCTTCTCAGGAATATATAGTACTGGCTAGTGCAATGAACTCCATTTAGGCCAATAGTCTCAGTTTTAGTAACGTTCTTGTTTAGTCAGTCCTCTAAAGATAAACGCAGAGACGGAAAACTAAGCTACGGATTTTAGTTTTCTGCCAGATGTCCTTACTGTTTGAGTTACTGTGGGGAGAATCTGCTGGAGTATTAAATCCTTTCATGTAACTCACTCATCGTATATAGCTTCAAGGTGATCACAGATATTAGAGATAGTTTGTTTACATACACTTTACAGCATATCTTCAGGCAAGATTGAACAGACTAAATGATGTGGCATTAAATACTCAGCGATACATTAGAGATACATTAAATATTCAGGAATAATAAGGGTATATGAGCTTTGTGGAAATTATACGTTCTTGATTACACAGTGAAAAGTAGGTCTTAAGAGAGAGAGAGAGAGAGAGAGAGAGAGAGAGAGAAAGAGAGAGAGAGAGAAAGAGAGAAAGAGAGAGAGAGTGAGAAAGAAAAGGAGAAAGACGAATCTTAGAGGCTCGTGCAATGACACGAATGGAGCGGTCATGACTTTAGCTTAACTTCCATGTTTTTGAAAGCAAGCGGAGAGAGAGCACTGAGTTTGTGAATGGCTGGCAGGGCTTGCTGTGGGAAACGTTGCAGTGAAATCCTCAGCCAAATATTTTCCAGTCAAAGTGCAATGAAGCAGCAACCGTGACCGAAGTCTGTAAATTCATAACTCTAAAGATGTAGGTTTACTTTGCAATGAGGCACGTGAAACTAGTCAAAACGCCTGTCCACGTTTTCTTGAAATGCGTGATGTTAAATCACCTATCACACACACTGGATTGGAAGGAAAGGTCCAATTACGTAGCCTCTTGCTCTCTTGGTCACACGTTCCTTGATTTCCTCTTTAAGAAGCACATAAAAATGCTCGTGTACGTGGCAATTGTCCCTGATCAGAAAAGCACATCTCGCCGGGTTAACTTGTGGCGTTTCATGAGGTTCATAAGATGCATAATGTACTGATTACAGTGCACCAGATTTGTCTTCATTAAGATTATGATTGTACTGACTCTGATGGTCGCAACTTCGTTGAAAGGAATTGTTTGATAAACATGATCGTTGTTTAACCTAAGTGTATGTGGAAAATAAACAATTGTAGTTCCTGGCAATCCCAAGCATTCACTGACTCAAGATGTTTTCCTAGACCACAAGTTAATCTTCTAATCTTGTATTACAATTCTCCTACGCGCTCCTTAAGTTTGTGTACAATTATGTCAACCAGCTGTATATAAGAAGGCCACAGAAAACACAATGTGCAGACAATTTTAGAACAGAAAGGCAATGTCAAACTAAGTATTTTGAAGACAGAGGAATCGTAGACGCATTTCAATTGCAAGAACAGTATATAGACGTTAACTATTAAAATATGGCTTTAAGAAACGTCTTCCATTGCCAATTAAAATGAAGTGTAACTTTATACAAGTACTTTACCAGCTAATGAGTATTGGTAGACAAAGAGAACCTAACCATTATATGCGCATGTTGGGCTATAGGTACCTTTTCTAGTGAACAGCTTGGCATTAGCAAACTTTCCAGTAAGCTTCACAGTACATGCCAGGTGTGAGTTGCTCCTATATTTATTATTGTCTATGCAACCCGCAGTGTGAAAACAATGACACTTTTAGCACAAAAGCTGTTATTGCAGCTCTGCCCTTCTATTCGGTAATATACGCATCCAGTATTAATACTTATAGCCTTGAATGAGGACCAAGAAGCTGCGAAAGGTTTTAAGAAACGACTCTTTTCACATATATAATACTACTAAGGCCATAATGTGTGCTTTCTCAAAGAGCGAGCTAGAATACGTGGCAACTGGTCAAGTGGGTTAGCTGGTGGAGTATGGTGATGCAAAGGCTAGGTTCGAAGCGACGGCACCTTGTTTTGATTTCTCTTTCTTTCTCCTAGTCCTTATTGTCTATATTTTAATTACTAGTTTGTTTATTTTTGCTATTGGTTCTCTTGTGAGCCAAATACACAAGAAATACAATCCGATAATTAGGGATTTACAGGGTTTAGCTCACCATATAAGTTGCGCCAGGCTCACTCTATCGGCAGGTAGGAGAGGCCGTTGCACTTCAAAGGGATATTCCGGGCTATCTTTATCTTCAATTAGGGATCATGCTTAACTTTGTGCGCCTTATTATCATTACCGCATCTGATGTTGTAAGCCATGGTGGCTTTCATATTTTTAGAAGCACGCCAAGGATATTAATGTGATAGTTTTGCTTCATGCTTATGTCTTACCTTTCACTTTTATTTGTGAAATGTTTCAAACTTGGTTGAATGGATCAAGCACAATACCGACCATTTTATAATATCTTCTACGAACTATAAATTTATAATCATCCGACAGTGGAAAACTTGCCGATTATCGTATCTTTTAAACACATATATTGTTATAAAATTTGATTTGTAGCATATCAAATTATAGGCCCTAAGAGGTAAGAAAAAGAGTAATAAATCCCTAAGAGGTAAAAAAAGAGTAATAAACTTTTTGGGCTGAACACGAAGGATTTGAACCCAACTTGAAATGGCAGATTGGCGAAGTAACCTGTATACCATTTAAGCAACGCTATATTGCGTGGAGAGGTTCCTACACAAATATGTAAGCGCAGATCCCACACTCCACCCCTGATTTTAAATGACTTTTACATCTTCCTATAGTGTCTTTAGGTCGTTTTGGTAATTTTAACGCAAATAAAAAAAACTGCATCCACCATTACAATTACTGTATGAGTTAAAAAGTGCCGTAATTTGTGACAGAAAGGAAAACAATCTACTAATACTTAGCATTTTTTGACATGGCTGTACAACGAAAACACGTGTTGGCTGAATATTGAACCCCAATTGATCCCATTGTTTATATCTGCCATTTTGTGTTCCACTGTTATAGTCGACTTATGCATGTGATAGGCTGTTCCAGGGTACCTCAAAAATAAATATTGTAAAACAAATGTATCAAAATGGAATAAAGAGTGGAACACAGTCTGGTTTGTAAAATAGGCACCAGACTCCCAGAATTAAGGAGGCCGAGGTCTTGCTGTAGAGCAAGATCTCGGCCTTTTTTTTTTTTTTTTTTTTTTTTTCCCTCAGGACCATGTGTGGTGTGTGTCAATGTACACTATTGAGCAAAAGTTGGTAAACGTGTTTAAAATTGCTACTGCTGCTGTATGTGTCTAGGTATTATGTTTTTTTTGGAATCGACATATACAGTGATTGCTTTCTGCCCGTATAACACTTATGCACTGAGCTATCTACCCCTCCACTGAGAGGGATGGAAAATTGCTACTGATGCTGTATGTGTCTAGGTATTATGTTCTTTTTTTTTTTGGAATCGACATATACAGTGATTGCTTTCTGCCCGTATAACACTTATGCACTGAGCTATCTACCCCTCCACTGAGAGGGATGGCTCAGGTGGTTTCGTCTGTGGCCGGCACTTGGGAGACCCGGGTTCGATTTCCGTGGCCGACCTACCTGACATATGGGTTCTTGTCGGGGGTTTTCCTGGGTCGCTAGGCGAATGCTGGGTAGGTTAATTACATCCGCTTAATTTCCTGTCCTTCTATTTCATCTCCATTATCATTTCATCTCATCTCTCTGGTGTTCTCTTTCAGGGTAGAAGTGTCGGTGGGTGCATAGGCCGTGCTTGGCGGGATGATATGCTCTGAGGTATACTACTTCCTCCTCTGGTAGGTCGGTTGCTGGTCTCCGAGCCTCTGCTGGGACCATTTCGGGACCGGCAGCCAGGGATCATTGAGGCTCAGATGCGGGGCTAGTTGACGTCCCGGGGTAGGGGAGCATGTCAGCTGTCCAGGCCTGTCGAGGGAAGTCTCTAAGTACACTGTAGGAATCCTGCCCTCTGCACTGTCGTGGCTCCTTGGTCGGCCGCCCTCTGTCTCCTCTCACCTCATCCTTCCTCCCGGTTGTGTCCCACTTGGGAGCTTAGGCACAATGGGTCCAGCGTGGTGGCCTACGTACCGAATCCCCTCCCTAAATCCTACCCACCCCTTCTCTATAATCTGTTCTGCAAATCATACTTTAGAAGGCACTCAAGAAATGTGTAAGTCCCATATGTTTCTTAGCACGTTGAATAAATTCAAAACTAAATGGGGACTGGTGACTCACCTGGTATATATACCGAATGGATGATTTGCAGAACAGTTTATAGAGGAGTGGTAGACAACTCAGTGCATAAGTGTTGTATGGAACAGAAAACAATCACAATGTACGTCGATTCCAAAGTCATCATACCCAGACACAGGGGATGCATTAGTAATTTTATACGAGTTTCCAAACTCTTATTCATTAGCGTACAGTCGCACACATCTTTAAACACTCCACTGAAAGAGCAACTTATCACATCCATCAGTTGACAATAACATTGGAACACAAAATGACAGATATACACAGTGGTACCAAATGGATTAAAATATGCAACCAACGCGTGTTTTCGTTGTACAGCCATGTCAAATAATGCTGAGAATTAGGTCGATTTTTTCACTTCTGTCACAAATTACGGTAGCTTTTAGCTCATACAATGAATGTAATGGCGGCTGCAGTATTTTATTTTTGTTAAAACTACCAAAATGAGCTTAAAACACTGTATGAGATTGAAAAAGGCGTTTAAGAACGCGAGGTGGAAGCCTGAGGTCCGCGGTTGTATGGGAACCTGCCCTCTGAAGGTAGCGTTGGCTAAAAGGTATTATACAGGTTACTTCGCCAATCTGCCACTCCAAGTCTGGTTCAAATCCTTCGTGTTTAGCTGAAAACTTTTATTAAATTTTCTTTCACCTCTGAGGGCCTATAACTGATATTATGATAGAAATAACATTTTTCATAACATTATAGGTGTTTACAAAATACAACAATAGCCATGCTTTCTACTGGAAGATAGTTTTAAATTTATAGTTCGTAGCATATATTTTATTATGATCGGTATTGTCCTTGATCCATTCAACCAAGTTTATAACATTTCACAAATGCAAAAGCAAACATGAGAGTTAAGCATGAAACAAAAACTATTAGATTTAATGTCGTAGACATGCCCCTAAAAATGGAAGTCAACTACGTAATATGGTTTACACCAGATACGGAACAGATTATAAGGGTCACAAAGTTTAAAATAATCCTTAGTTAAAAATAGCCCGTAGTTTCCCTTTGAAGGGAAAAAGCTTCTCCTACCTGCCGAGAGGGATGAGCTCGGCGCGCAACTTTGATCGGGAGCTAATCCCTGTAGATCCCTAATTATCAGATTGTAATTCTTGCATATTTGCTTCATGAGAGAACCAATAGCAACAATAAACTAGTATATATACATATATAATAGTTAGGGGTGTTGATTTTTAGCAAATACGATATGGCGCGATAAAGTGCGAAATTGACTCAATATAAATGCGAAATCAAAGATTTTTCCCAAGTAATTATTTTTCCCAGTGCTTTTTCTTCTAGAAACTTTAACTGAAAGTTCTGTAGAACCTTTGCATATTTAGAAAGTTATAAAAAAAGTAAGTGGAATGGGGAAAGCAACCCTTCCCGCTAAACTAGACTGTTGTTCCACCATTGCCGATATTAGGTATGTTTGGTACTGAAGCGAGTTCAGTTTTTATTATTATTTTGTTATTATTTGTTCCATTTATCCCTTCTTTAACTGCCATGGTCATATCAGCGGCCGTTCTCATTTGGAACATACCGAAGCTGTTAACTCGTATTCGTTGGGTTTTAATCATTAGATCACGCACACATTCACTCTCATTCATACTTCCAGACTGTGCGGAAGATAAGGAATTATCTTGGTCTAGGAAAATTCTCCACCTCCACCACCGGGAATCGAACACGGGACCCCCAGCACGGCTCTACCGATCAGTAGTTTTACTACGCCTAATGACTGTCATAAATCTATATTCACAACCCATGTAACAGAAAATTTCAATCCTTGTCTATGAAAACCAATAGCAATCCTAATTTTATGTAAGTGATAGACACGTATTAATTCCAGTTGGAGTTCTCAGTTGCCAAAGTTCCGATCTTCATAGTTCTCTTCGGTTTTACGCGCAAAACAACCCAGTCTGGTTGTACAGCCCTATCCGAACCAAGGGACGCTACCCGAAACTTCAACAACCGTGGCAAGGACCGTACCGGGTGGTCTGCCGCATCCAGAAGGTGCCCCGAGAGAAGATGGTGTTCCACCTGGATCGTCTGGCCCGCTGCGATGGTGCTGTTCGGGACGACCAGCATCGAGGAGGGAGCACTGGCGGCAACGCGCACGGAGGTACAGTGCGGCGCGGAGAGATAAGGGACATATAGTGCAGCACGGAGATAAAGAGCATGCTGAAACAGATAAGGTTAGATAAATTGAAAATTCAAGTGACATCTTGATTGATACAGAACATTCTACAACCGTCTAGAATCATGAATGGTCGTATAAAAGAAGCCGTGGCTAGTTTTTCGGAGAGTCGTAAACGGAGTCATAAAGAGCGTTGTAAACAGAGTCGAGATGGAACTTGATAATCGTACAACAGTATTTTGAAAGTAAACGCTTTTGTTTGTGGGTGAGACAGACGAACTGGAAGATTGTAATTGTGTATGTGACTTACACTGTAAGAGCTATTGTAAGAGTTGACCAACATGTATTTCTACGGAAATAGAGAACATTATGAATTTCTGCAACTTGGACTTTTAATTCTACGAACCCACAAAATCACAATAATAATGATATCTTCAAGCATAAGTTGATGATGAAGTTGATTCTTTTTCGGTTATTCACGATGTGAATGTGAACAATGTGGTTGTACAATGAGTGTGCTGTTTGGTAAAATATTTATTTTAAGGTGCTTGGACGTTGTAAGTCGCCATTAAAGTAGTTGCCTCATGTGTTTATGAGAACTCCTAAGTGGTTTACAGGGAAAAACACGAGTCAGTTGGAGAATTTAATGCTATGTCGGTACATTGACCATAGTAGCTCAAAGGTTAGAGCGTATGGACAGCAACCAGAATATTCGTAGTTCAAATCCCGGCTGTGGCATTGATTTTTTCAGTCTGACTATCTTTCCATTTAATGAAAGATACGGAGAAGAATTGCTAGCCTTGAAATAGATTGATATGATCAGCAATAAAGACGCTTCAAAAGCTGTGACTGATAGAAGAGAATGCTGAAACTGATCGTAGAAAATAAATGAAGTTGTTCTGGACTAAATTGAGCTGAAACTCTTCTAAGAAATGCTTCAGAAGGATTTGTGAATGTTAAAAATGTTGACTCAGAGAAAAACAAGTTGTTAGATAACTTTTAAGTATAACATATTTATTTATTTATTTATTTATTATTGGGAAGAAGAGGAATGAAAGAGAATGAAAGAACAAAGAAAAACAAACAAGGAAAAATATAGAAAGAAAAGGAAAGAAAAGAAAAAGAAAAGAAAAAACTGATGGAGGGCTGGGTTTTACATCACCTCACATTTTTAAACCAATAGCAAAGCTATATCCCTATATTTTCAAGCTATCGGTATATACATACCTGGACGATTTTATGACCATAATTTTGTTATTTTAAGGAAAATGGCGTTAGAATCGGAGAAATACAGTTATTTATTATTACCCAGTTTGCGTCCAAAGAGTAATATGTCACTTCAGTTTATTTTAGGACTGTAACTGATTAAAATTATTAATTTCATGAGCGTTCTGCGAGCCAACAGAGGTTAAACTACCGGTCTCATAAACAGTGGTACACCAAGGATTTCGTGGTGAAGCAACCCTCATTGTGTTTAGTTCAACAGACCGTTCTGTGGCAGCAAATGAATCCAAACTTTTCTAATTATCCAGCATTACACGCTGATGAGCGACGTGGGAGAAAATTCCAATTCATTGTTGCCTCCCGCAGTGTTTTGCAGAACGGAATTTCATTTCCTGGAGACTTAGTCAAATTTGTTTACCCAAAATTTAGATAGTGATCACCCAATAAATAGTACGCCGTCGCTTCTCACTTCCTGCTTGTAAATTAAACCAGAAGGGATCACTTTGTAATGTGAAACGCTATAAATCGGCACAATTGTGTGATATGTTCTCTTTATCAAATGAGACAAAAGTCTGTACTCGATTTTGTAACAGACTGTAAGAATATCACACCTGATTTTTCAACTTAGGGAAACAAATTAATTTTATATCATATACTTATTAAAACGTACCCCTCTCATAAGTTTATTTAGAATGAGTAAACCTAAATATGAACAAAAACAAAACCTTGGTAGCTTTTCCGTCTTACTTTGGTATCAGCGAAAGATACAACACTTTGCTTATTAGAGATACCTTTTCAGTGTATAAATGTTTCATTTAATGTTATGAATACGTCCTTTAACCAGTGCATTGTGAAACTTTAGACAAGATTGGTATACCGGAAGAGTTAGGATCAAGGCAACATTATGTATCTAAATTGTATTCCGTCACCATCAACAGAGGAAATCGATGACAGAAATATATGATCAAGATCATTCGCGCAAACAGAGCCGTGTGACCTGGGTAATCAACCGAGCATTCAACGGAGAACTATAGCTGTCATTGTTACTGAAATGTAAGCCCACATATTCGTAAATGATTTGCTTCATTTTCAGAATATATTATTAAAATTAAACATGTGTGTATTCTTGAGAAAACGACCTCGACGCATCGCGAATGAGAATTGTCTGTTATTTCCAACTTATCTCTGTACAGTTGTTACATCTTGCTATTATATGAGGCAATGTTGTATACCCACAGTTCAGTTCCTATTACACGGTTTTTCAAGGGATACACTCGCAGCAGCGCAAAAGATGGCAAATTGGAGAAACCAGCACCTACACTTTTGTATTTGTTGGCTTTTGTTAACAAAATTGGCCTTTTAAGTCTCCTTTGTTTTTTCATAACTGCCGTAAGTCTATGTTGAAACCTTTATTTTCTCATCTTTCTTTCTTTGTATCAAGTGTACTTGGAAACAACAATATTAACCGAAATAGTGAAAGTCCAATAAGAGTGAATGTATGAATGAAGTATGGAGCTTACAATATTAAGAGAACCCAAGAAACTTTGGCTCAGAAAAGAAGAATGATAAAATGTTTTCACAAATACTATATTTACTACATACCACATATGCATTATGTGAAACGTAAAGTCTCATAAGTTTTGGGACAGATTACAGTATTTCATTTAAGTTGGTAACATAAAGCTAAAAATTTGTGAAACATTGAAGTGGTTAAAATGGAATTCCGTTGAATGAAGTCAAAAATACATATATTATAGTTGAATGGAATAGGATAGTGCTATATCTACCATAAAATATTGAGTAAATAAACAATTTTCTCTCGCAAAGATAGATGCACGACACCATTTCTAAATCTTTTATTACCCTATATAAATTATGTTGCAAAGTATTTATTTACTCTACATAAACAATTCGCACTCATTTTCTACGAGCGTATTCAAAAAAACTCTTTGGTTAACGGTTGCGGTAATTTGGGAAATGAATTTATGTTTTCAGTTTCTTATTAAAGTTCAAGCCTCCCACAGGATTTACTTTACTGTCAGTGAGATTATTAGACATGGTGTTGAATTAAGCATTATGATATTTCGAGCTGGGATAGAACACCTGATTTTGAATACAGAAATTCAGCGCTCAGTTAACGGCGCCACTGCACAATTATAGAACTGTAAGTCATAAAATGTGGAACCTTATCTAGAAAAAGCATTATTAGGTAATTATTAAGAGGCGGATTTCTATGACCTAAAAATACAAAATATGCATGCATTTATGACCTAAAACAGGTTAAATATGACCTAAAAATACCAAAATATGACCATTAAAACTTAATTTATTAATAATATTAGTTGACAATTGAACTGTAATTAACAATTAATAATGGTTCATACAAAAATTTTTTAATCTTTTCTGCAGTTAAAAGTTTTCTTTACTTCTTAATTCTGTACCTCTTGGAATCTGTAAGTTTAAACGGTCGTAACTTAGAGAACAAGAATTACTGTAACTTAAGAAAATAATAATTAAGGGAATTAACATATTCATACATGGGAGTAGTTTTCATGAGCAGAAAAATTGCATTCAATGACAATGTGCATTTTTAAGTTGTCAAACTGGAAGCCCGAATTCTGGCATTCTGTTGCCAGAATGGTGTTACATCTGGAGAATCTACGTTCCACATCACATGAGGTTATTCGAGCATATACATATGTATATACCTAAAGCTGACACTGTTGAATTTCTAAGGCAATATTTCAAGTTATTATCATTTTGCAAACATCCATACAAAACTTTGAACGGGTATCTGTAGATGCTGCAGGTGAAGAAGAACCTGTCTCAGACATCAGCCGCTGCCTACTTTCGATGGAGGAACCCGTACAGTGTTGTTGGTATACATTAAATCGCTTTTTTAGATACCTTTACTGCACAATTTTTACGATGCAAAATAACACCGTCAGTACTACAAGCTATCTCCCTAAATTCTAGAATAAAATTTCTTAATTTTACACTTTTAGAACACATGCTTTTAGGCGTGGTATAATCAAACTGACTGCGGTGCCAATAGAATGCACAAACTTTCAGAAAGCTGGTAGAGATGAGGGTGGCAAAGTGGAGAGATAAAAGTATTAAACCTGTCGCCAAACAAACAGGGAAGAATGAGGTTCCTTTGACCTGAACGAACATTTCCTACTTGTACGAACGTTTGCCACTTGCTAATGGAACCTTTGAAAAACGAGTAAGCAGTGCTGCTGGCGACTTTCATACAGACATAATGTTGGTTTATTTTGCTCCTAATCGGCTTCTGACTACACTATAATAGTCCCCACGATCTTCAAGTTAGTTTTCTGTATCACGGTGTTATAACAGATGCAGGCTGGGGATTGAAAAGGGAAACTTTAGTCTGAGAAGGAGTCCTTACAAACATCGAAACAGATGTGACACGTACTTGCTTAGTAATTGAAGTATGTTTTGTTTATGCACCATTCTCTGGATAATATAAAATAAATGTTGGGTAAAGGTTACGTATAAAACTGAATGTATTTCTTCTCGGTTTAACTACGAGTAGGTGGACAGTTACTCGAATAACTTATTTTGTGCCTACGTAACTTTTCCCCTGATATACCTATTCTTTCGCGTTCTACGGTCTTGCAATAGGTATCAAAATAGATTCCTTCAAGGAAGCGATGCCACCTGGAGATTAAACTTGTATGATATGAATTCACAACTTCTCTTTATCAAGTACGACAGAAGACGTTTAGTTCTATAGGTACTTTGAAATCGCAACTACACATATCAATTTGAGTTTTGAATAACAAGCGAATTTCCATAAACCTTTAACTAATATTCTTTTCATTCAGATAACTTAGTGGCGACTGCAAGTAAGCCAGTCATGATCAAGATAAGTTTAAAAAACGTGCAGACTTAATGGTAGAGAAGGGCACCCCCCATACCCTGCCTTTCAGTGAGCACTCCAACTGGCACTGAGGGAGGAAAACTTTTAATAGCTAACCCAACAATTGCACTCATTTTTAATCTCCGCCCAAACAAAATTGGATCAGATTATCACCAGCAAGGTAATTGTTTTCAGACGGTTACTTTGGTGGAAGGTGAAACACACTTATACTGGTATGATCTAGAAGTGGCCTGATAGGGAATGTTAAAATGTCTCACTCACACGCACTGTTATTTCTTAGTGCTCAGTAAATAACAAAAACAAATAGCGTAATTGCTTGTTGACATTTTAACTACTGCGGATCAAAATAATGGTAACTAACTAGGTTACTTTCCTATCACGAAATTGAAAATAGAAGGCTCGTGACACGTTTATATATTTTTTCCTTTATCTCTGTATAGCAATCGTAGATTCCTCACAAAAAAACAAAACATTGCACCCAGATTATTTAACTTGTTATATAAATATTGATGGAAAAGGCCCATGAGGGCCTAAGGGGACATGCCAGAAGTCGTTAGGTCACATTTAATGCTTATTTCTGCGGGGAATTCTAGCAACCATATTATGGCATCTTCATATGTCGTTTACGTTTTCTAGATATGCATTCACTTGGTGACCTGGCAAACGTCAAATCAATATCGGCACTACGTTGGCAGGAAGGGTTTCTGAAGTGATTTTGTGTGACTGAGAGTTCAAGGGGGACAGAAGTCATTGTTAACCACGATGCGTGGCCACATGCCCTCCTTCCAATACTCTGGCACGTCCTATCTTCAAATGTGTTTTAAGAATTTCCAGGTATCTTTATCATATTGGATGTCAATTTTTCATTTAAGGGATACGTTCTCAGAGGAAACAAAATCAATTTGTTTCAACTGAAACCAACGTGAACCTCCAGCGAGAAGAATGAAAATGGAGTAAGTCCATATTGGATTATAATCCGAAGACATTCCAACACATTAACTTTCCACATATATGCATATAAAACGCTGCCTTATTATATTACACTATTCATTCATGAAATTCAATACGGAATAATATGAGAAGAACTTCCATTTAACGGTTGAAGAAAAATTAAACAATATGTAAACTGAATCTTACAATTTTCTAAGTGATATCCGTGAAGGTTGCAGCAATTCGCCAGGAAATATTCCAAATCTACTTATATTTATAAGTAAATTTTGTGCTATAAATTGAATTGCAATTCATTTTGGGAAAAATCCTAAAAATGGTGGATAGCAGAATAATAAATTCCATGTTGACTATATGAATATAAATATAATGTATATGCATGAGGAATAATTCTATTTATTGTATCAGAAGTATATTGAAGGTGAGTATGCGTTCTTCTCTGCCATTGGAATGTCGATCGCTGACAACATATTGACGAATAAACATATAAAATTGTATGAATTTTCATTTTCCAAAAAACTGACTATCGCACAGCAATTCAATTATAATTCTAAATATATTCTAGTACTGGTAAATCTTCAATTGCATTTGTAGTGCACAATTCTTTTGAGGACGCCTATATAGTGTTTAAGTAGCGTGTCTGACTCACACTTTTAAGATTAGTGTTCCAATGGTTAATATAAATACGGGATAATTGTGCATAGGATCACTGTTTCATTAAGTATGGTCCTAACCATCTCGTTTAGTCTCTATAGAACCTCCAGTAGAAACACGGATTAAACATTTCAGCAGCAGAACACTGTTCACAGTTATGCGTTTGTAAATGAGCCATGTTGGAGTTTTTGGATAGATAGAGTCAGTCTGAAAAGTTCAATGCCATGGCCGGGATTTGAAACATGGACCTCCCAGTCTCCGTCCGATAGGTGTTAACTATTGAGCTACCATGGCCAACATGTCGTCATGATAATAAATTCACCAACTGACTCGTGTGTTTCCCGGTAGACCTTTAGGGGCTCTCATATGCAATGAGATACGCACGTTTTGTAGCGACTTACTCTGCTGTAAGTACCTAAGTCCCAGGCTGTATAGTTACCATTATTAGTTTATTTGCTTGAAATTTAATCGTTCTTCCACACGGCTAGTCTTTGACTTTTTCTTTTTTGTTTTTAATATTCTCTCTATACTTTTAACTCTCGTATAAATGTGTGCATTTGACGGAGTACTTTCACCTTGTCAGTGCAATTAATTACAATTACAATTCTTTCTAACAAAGGCTGAATGCTGGTTAATACTTTCACATGCTGTACGTGTAAAGGGGAGGTGGCATAAAGGGTGAACGAACTTACATAAAATAAAAAGTAAATACAACCCTTTACGTCAAGTTTAGGAACTGCGGTGTTCCGAATCAAGGAAATCAGAGTAGTGTTACTGCACTGACCAATCATATTCCCGTTCTTATTTACGAATCATGTCATTTCTTCCTATAGAATTTACGTGTTAAACGACAAAGAAAAAAATAATTACATGACAGGAATCAAATGCGTCACCTTTGGAACGCAAATTTTCGGTGTTGCGGATTGGGTCATCAGAGCATTGGTAGAAACATGACTAGAGTAGGCTACATGATGCAAGAAGGCTGTTAATCTCTGTTCAGTGTCGCACTGGCATGCTTAGTTCGAGATTTGAGATATTTTTTGAGACATTGAATCTTGAGAACATCAATAATGAGCTATTAAGAAGCGTTATTTCTATACTCGTGAAGCATTTTTGAAGACATCCCAATCCAATAATATCACCCACCCTGTTTAAACAGCAACTTATCAGCATCTGATGTCAGTGAAGTTTTAGACAATTAACTGTGTTATGTTTAGCCGTATTGCCTATTTCAACTTGCTTATTTTAGTCACGTGTACAATCACTGAAATTATTTCGATGTATTTCATTAACATCCTGTACATATGCCTGCGGTCCCTGGAATATACAGTGTTATACCGACATTGGTATTTTTAGGATAAGGAAAGCTATAATTATATTCGCTAACCCATA